>JAOTQE010025212.1:0-10512 GCA_025631205.1 Nesometra sesokonis | reverse complement strand
AACTCACCAACTAGGATGTACTGCAACTAACCTACGCCTCAATAATAATATTACTCTCCTGTTCAAACACATGTTAAGGATTAACTGTTACTTATACTGTGCGTAGCTTTCCGCGTCTTATTGTCGGATCGACTTGTTTTACTTATAAACAAACTAACACGTATCACACCCCGATCGTCTACAATACTTGATAACATACTCTATTTCCACACCTACTATAAACGCAAGAATTTTAATCTCAAATACATATCAGATCATTTTTCGGTATTTTTGTATAAAAATTTTAGAATTTTTTAATAACCCGGAAAACCAAAGATACATTTTTAACGACAAAATACATTACAAAGTTCTCAAAGTTTTAGAATAGAACTTATGAATGAGAATTGAGAAAAGTCCGTTAAAAACGTTAAAATGCTAATGATGCGTACGATTCGTTCGCCAATACAGTACATTACTACGATAAACACTAAAAATGTTCTATATAGTCGTCTGTCTCCTCTTCTTTTCTCAAGTTTACCACACTATCAATGGGTTTCAATAGGATGTACAATATTTGTTTTAGGTTTGTGGTGTATTTTATGGCAGTTTTTCTAAAAAAGTAATTTACATAAAAAACATATATTTCATTTCATTTACTTATTTAACCACATGGTATAGGACTTCTAAAGAGACAAAGCTCTATGGCTCATAATCCAGAAGTCCCGGACATACAATAAATTTTAAAAAAAAACAGTTTACAACGGATAAAATTATTAATATTCTTATTCTAATCTTATTCTTATTATTAATTATTATTTTCATTATCATTGTCATTGCAATTACCATTGCCATTGTCATTATCATTATTATTATCATTATTATTATTCTCGACCCCGACCAGGGGCCCTCTGTGTTCCCCTGGCGCCAGCCAAAACTTCTCGCTTCGCTCGCAAGACCGAACTTCGAAACTATGACAGTCTGATCTGGAAAACGGGACATTTTGATGGACTCAAATGTGTCTTTTAGCGTTTAAAATAACGCAAAATGTTCTGGGGCCTTCGGCCCCTTGACCGCAACTGGGAGCGTTGGCGGCTCCCTAGCCCCCAGCCAAAATTGTTTGCTTCGTTTGCAAGTCCGAACTTCAAAACCAAGACAGATTGATCTGGAAATCGGGACATTTTGATGGGCTCTAGTGTGGCTTTTAAAATATAAAATAACGCAAAATTTTCCGGGGCTCTTCGGCCCCTCGACCCCAACCGGGGCCTTCGGCGTCCCCCTGGCCCCAGCCAAAATTGCTCGCTTTGCTCGAAAGTTCAAACTTTGAAACCATGACTGGCTAATCCGGAAAACGAGACATTTTGATGGACTCTAATGTGTCTTTTAGCGGTTAAAATAACGCAAACTTTTCTGGGGCCTTCGGCCCCTCGACCCCAACCGGAGGCCCTTGGCGGCCCCCTGGCCCCAGCGAAGATTTTTCGCTTCACTTGCAAGTCGAAACTTCGAAACCATTAGAGGCTGATCTGGAAAAACGGGGCAGTTTGATGGACTCTATTGTGTCTTTTAGCATATAAAATAACGCAAAATTTTCCAGGGCCTTTGGCCCCTCGACCCCGACCAGGGCCCTTGGCGGTCCCCTGGCCCCAGCCAAAAATGCTTGCTTCTTAAAATGTAACTTAAGAGAAGAAAAATTGCCCCCACATATTTTTGAGTGGGGATCCCACTTTTCAAATGTATAGTCCAAGATGCGTCTAGGTGTTTATTATTTTCTGCTGGGAGTGAAAAAGGTCGCCCCAACCGGGACTCGAACCCGGGTCTTCTGCTTGATATGCAGACGCCTATACCACTGAGCCATTGGGACTACGTGGCGAGTTCAAGTTCGATGAGAATGCAACTCTTCTGTCAATGAACACCGTACCACGTGACAATACAAGTCCTCTTTGTACGCATGTAAACAGAGATCAATTTGATACACTTCTCATTGTAGATAAATCAGCTAGGTGGTATCTCAAACAAGCTACTTTTATAATAAATTCTACACAGAAGTGGTTTTTAAACCGCCAAGTAGACATAAGTTGTATATTTATATATAGAAACGTAAACAATGAGAAAATCTGCTGAGAGTAAAAAAGTCGCCCCAACCGGGACTCAAACCCTGGTCTTCTGCTTGATATACAGACGCCTATACCACTCAGCCATTGGGACTACGTGGCGAATTCAAGTTCGATTAGAATGCAACTTTTCTCACAATCAACACCGTACCACGTGACAATACTAGTCCTCTTTGTACGCATGTAAACAGAGATCAATTTGATACACTTCTCATTGTAGATAAATCAGCTAGGCGGGATCTCAAACGAGATACGTTTTTTTTATTATTAATTGTAATCAGAAGTGTTTTTTAATGGCTGAGTACTATAGGCGTCTGCACATCAAGCAAAAGACCCGGGTTCAATCCCGGTTGGGGCGACTTTTTTCACTCTCAGCAGATTTTCCCATTGTTTACGTTTCTATATATAAATATACAAGGTATGCCTACTTGGCGGTTTAGTAAGTACACAGCCAGATGAAGAATAATATGGGCCTACACTAAGTCTGCTTCAGGGCCAAGTCAACATATACAATGTTGACGGATTAGGACAAACCCATACAACCAAAGGCGGCCATATTATTATGCAAAACTTAGTACATGAAACGTTCAGTGGGGAAAATCCGACCAGGATTGATAAAACAAACAAATCCCCTAAATAAATCCTGGTTACTGTCCTGAAACTTGCATATCGAACCTTGTATTAAACTGAGCCATGTAATAAATACATTTTCTCAACTTTTAACAACTGCCCACAATGTGTTTATCTGACCTATGGCACCTCGGTTTGTTTTAATTTAATTACAAAGTCTACCGAGGTAAAAAGAGTGTGATACGGTTAATTATACTATGGGTTGGCAAATATTAAACAGTTTAATCATACGTTTCGTATAGGTTGAATTATTGTTTTATTATTTTGCAGATGGATTTTCACAAGATGAACTTAAAAGTGACGACGAGGATTTTAGTTTCGACGAATTGCTTCAAGCAAAATATCCCATACTACAGTCGGACTTAACTGGGTTCACACCGACCCCCATGATTGGTCAGTTTCAAAATTCACCAATTTCGCATCATCATAACAATAACATACACCAAGGCATGTACCCCGCACACTCCGAACACGAAATGTTCCAACAGGAAATACATTCCCCTATAGAGGGCACTCTTGATGAAGATCTGATGACAAATCGTGCACAAGTTCCTAGTAATGATAGTAGTCAAGGCCATACAAATGTCAGCAATCCAATAGATAAATTGTATTCAATGCAAGATTCTTATTTTAACACCATAGAATAATTAATTATTGTAATCAAATACAGACCTAAACATTTGTAGCTTAAAATAAACATATTCTCATAATATACATCGATTATACGAAAATGATAAAAATATTCAATTAATTTTGAAAACTTTTTGTTTTACCCAATAATGATTAATGTTTTGATGAAGATGGCAATGTCATTTCCTAAATGGAGTAATTAATATAACTCGCCGAAAGTTTTAATCGACTAGGTCTATTTCATTTAAGTATGTGCAATCATGTATAAAATAATATGTGCTACTCTTTACAATCGTGTAGACAGTAGGTTTACGTCAGTGTTCACCACAATTTGTCACTGTTGTAAAGTCATTTTCATAAGATCCGTGACTAATTTTAGAATACTTTTTTTCTCGATGGATTTGATAAGATGTACAAATATCAACAAATTATGAACCTTCTAGGTATGACGGGAAAGTGTTGTTAGGGGAGTTTTTAATATGTTAATTTTTATAACTTAGTAACCATTGATTGTGGAGATTTAGTTCGATTTAAATTACAAACTGAAGTGTTTCAAATGTAATGCATTCTATAATTGATTGATTGATTTATTCGGTAAAAATTACATTACAATAGTAACAACATATTAAAAGCAGTACCAAAAGATGGAACATAAAAGCGCACTGTGGCCCTCGTTTCAAATGTGGTTCTTATTTTTTTTTAAATCATTACAAAATTAAAATATTACATTCATACAACACTGATAACAATAGCACATTAATAGCATAATAAAAACATTTAAAAAAGAATTGCACACAAATATGCTCATTCTAGCTGTTATTACACATGGTCCTTTAAAAGGGCGAAAACGAACTTTGATAGAATCATATAAAATCATAATCATATAAAATCATAATCATATAAAAAACAGTTATACAATATAATAAAATAAGCTTATATAAAAATTTATTTTAAAAATATTAAATAAAATGAGAAATTTTAAATAAGGAAGAGACTAAAAATCAATGACTGAAATCATGACTTTGTCTTAATTCTAATGCAAGTGCAAATAAGCTTTCTAATTTATTATGTTAAATTAGGATTTGCTCAATGTAACATTATCATTTCTTGGCAACCTTTGGATAGAGAAGTTTAAAGATATATTTTAATAGAAGATCTTTAATGCATTCAATATTATCCTTAAATTTATATGGCCGTCTGTTTTCGATCGACCACCATTATTACAAAGTTTAAATTGTATCTTTAGATTTTCGATCTTGTATTGAGGACATGCAAGTAGTGTTGTTGATGGACTTCATTGGACACAGATAAGAAATTCTAGTGTTGACTTGAATTTATTAAAGCCTCCAATCGCGAAATTCCAGTAATAGACAGGGCAGTATTTCAATATTTGTGCTTTATTAATGGTGCTGTAGGCATTTTTGTTAAAAGTGGGTAAACAATTGTTTTAGGAAAATTCAAGGGTGCTGATTATGAATATGCTGTTTAACAAGCCTGATTTTGCATTTTAGTCTCAAATTTTGTCAAAAAATGAAAAATAAATCAAACATCCCCCCCAAAAAAAACCCGGTTTTGTAGATATAATACATCTCTGGACATTTGAATTATATAATACTTGTTGTCATTTAAATCTGATGAAATTATCTATCTAATGATATATGGTATGATGATATATCTCAAATTTTGGACATCAAATTGTGGATATAAATGTGATTTTTTTTGTGGTTTTTGGTATATTGCTTTGATACTTACATATAATTAATCCATAGACATATAGAAGCATCTGTAAAAATGTCAACAAATAGGCCCTATGCTTATTTGTGTTTATAGATAGAGTGTGTCAAAGGTCATTCACCGTAAAATCATGGAATTTTGGCCATATTCAGTCTCTTCACAACTGGTTGGATTATGGAGTTGAATTTAGCGTTCAATTATTTGCAACACCAATGTTTCTATTAGCTCTAATGGAAGTATATTTGTCAAAGTTGACAGAAAATGTAAAAAAACCCCTAATTTTCTGTAATATTTCTATACCTAACCATTCAACTATCCTAACTAAAATGTTCAAACTAAAGTTTTCATGGTAAGAGATTATTATCATTATATTTTCGAATTACAACCATGCATGTTATTGAAGTTAGTTATGCAAATTATTTTACCATATTTCTATTAATAGAGTAGATATAGTTTAGAAAATGATGTGACCAACAAAAAATCTAGTGTGCTTAAGTAAATTAATAGGGATTGTTTTACTCGGAACATGTATTACGCCATAAAAGGTCGAACGTCATGTTTTTTGTTGAAAAATGTAAAATCTTGAGTTATTTTTTTGGCTAAGGTTATTATAATTAGTACATTTGATATAGGTAACATTGTTCTAACATTAACTTCATAACAATCGGCCATTCATCAGGTTACAGATGGTCAAAAGTCACATAATGTTGAAAAAAAGTTGTTGGTGTACAGGTTTAAAACATACGATAATTTCAAGTTTTTAGAGTAGGTGTATGTATTGTATTATAAATAGCCATATGTCCAGTTTTGTGTGATAAATTTTTTTGATCTTGGTACCATCATAAGGAATACTTAATTTGTCATGTTTTAAAATAGGGTTTATAACAATTAACCCATTTATTAGGTTACAAATGGTCAAAGGTCATTTAAAGTTGGAAAAATATGAAAATGCCATGGTTGGGGTAGGGGCATGAAAATAGCGTTAAGTACAGTTTTGAGTCATCAATTCCTTCGATCGTATCGTCCTAAAATATTTCTTAGATTGCCATGTTTTAACATGAAGTTTATAGTCACCGGACCAATTATAAAGTCGTGTATGGTCAAAGGTCATAGAATATTGAAAAAAATATGAAGATGTCATGTTTTCGTGTTAGGGATAAATCTTGGTACCATCCTAAGAAATACTTAATTTGCCATGTTTTAACACACAGTTTATAACAATCAACCCATTTATTACGTAACAAATTGTCAAAGTTTATAGTCAACGGACCATTTATTAGGACATGTATGGTCAAAGGTCATAAAATGTTGAAGAAATATGAAAATGTCATGTTTTGAGGATAGGGATAGTATAAATAGCTATAAGTGCAGTTGTGTGATCAATTCCTGAGACACTGATGTCATCCTAAGATTTACTTATTTTGATCTCTTTTAACATTCAATTCATAGCAATCTGGCCATTCCTTATGTCATAAGTTGTCAGAGGTTATATAATGTTGAAAAAATATGAGCATTTTTTTTTTTGGGTAAGGGTATTATAAATAGTCGTAAATGCAGTTTTTTTTTGTAATCAATTGTTTCAATCTCGGTACCATCCTAAGGATTTCTTAATTTCCCACGTTTTAACATTACATTTATAACATTCGGACCATTTATTGGGTCATAAGTGGTCGGAGGTCATACAGTGATTAAAAAATGGAAAATATTATATTTTTTGGGACAGAGGTAAATAGCCTTACGTGCAGGTGTTGATATCATCCTAAGGATGTTGTAAAATATGGCAATGTGATGTTTTCAAGGTAGGGGTACTATAAACCGTCGTAAGTGCAGTTTTGTGCGGTCAGTTCCTTCAATATTGGTATCATCCTAAGAGGTACATAATTTGCCATGTTTTAAAATTGAATTTACAACAGTTGGATTATTTATTAGACCATAATTTGTTGAAGGTCATATAATGTAGAAACAATATAAACATTTCATGTTTTGGGGGTAAGGGTATTATCAATAGCCATAAGTGCAGTTATGTGTGAAAAATTTTCTTGATTTTGCTACCATCTGAAGGATTACTTATTTTTTATGTTTTAACATAAAGTTTATACAAATTGGACAGTTCCTTAGGTCATAAATGGTCAAAGGTCCCATAAATTTGAAAAAAAATGTCATATATCTGTGGTGGTAATAATTGAACAATTTATTAGGTCATAAATGGTCAAAGGTCATTTAAGGTTAAAAATATAGCCATTTCTATTTTTTCTGCTAGGGGTTTTATACTATAAATAGTCATAAGTGCAGTTTTGTATGACCAATTCCTTTAATCTTGATATTTAATATTAAATCCATAACATTTACGTCATTCATTAGGTTGTAAAGAGCCAAAGGCATATAATGTTGAAAAAATATCAAAATTTCAAGTTTTTGTGATAGGGTACAAGCATGGGCGACCATATTGAAAGGGAGAGCTTAATTTCTACTAGGCCTAAAATACAAAATCATATTTTTTCTATCCTAAAAATACATAATCACATTGAGTTGTTAGTTTTATTTAGTCTAGTTCTGTTGAACAGGTGATTGCATGTGTGCAATCGGCTAAAAAGAAGGAACAAGACAATTTAATCAGAATACGATTACGATCGACGTTTTACTGTTGTTTTGGCCGTTTTATTCCTTGGTTAGTATTGTAGCACATTTTCTGTCAACTTTGATGAATATCGTCCATTGGAGCTAATAGAAACATTGGTATTGCAATTAATTTAGCACTAAAATCAACTCCTTAATCCAACGAGTTATGAATATACTGAATATTGTCGAAATTCCATGATTTTACGGTTAATGACCTTTGACACACTGTATCTCTAAACATGAACAAGCATATGTGTTAAAATTTTTACAGATGCTTCTATATGTCTATGGATTATCAAAGGAATATTTCACTGTTTAAGTATTTTGTATTTTTCCCAAAATATGCAAAATACTAAATTGCGGCATGAAACACGAAAAATTACATTTATACCCAAAATTTTATGTAAAAAAATTACCATATATGGTTTGATAGACAATTTAATTAGCTTTCAAATGACAAGTAGTATTATTTAATTAACATATCCAGAGATGTATTATACCTACAAAACCTGTTTAAGGGATACAAGTATGGTTTTTTTTTACATTTTTTTGACACAATTTGAGACTAAAATCCATAATCAGGCTTGGTAAACAGCATATTCATAATCAGCACCCTTGAATTACCCTAAAACAATTGTTTACCCACTTTTAAAATGAAATGCCTACACAAGTCACTTTTTCTCAAATCCGGCCCTGTCTATAACCAAGTAGGCACATTCAACTTTATCCTGGTACAGTATTTGCATTCAAACCTAGTCTGCACAATTCGATTTCTAATCTTTACTTAATTTATCTTGGTCGGATGTCTCTGATGTTACGTTTAAATATACTGGGTAAGCATAAAAATGGGTCAGACTTTGACAGTCGATATCTCTAATTCACTCTTATGTCAGCTTCTACATTTTTACAGATCTCATCGTTTAAGATGTATGTTCAAGGGACAAAAATCAAAATAAAGAGTAAAAACGGCTATCTTACAGAAGAGTTATCTGACATTATAGATTTTATTTTAGAATTGTGAATTCTGTATCTTAATCTGTACATCATATACAGTTGATTAAACAAGAAAAATTATGTTTACATTTTCTAATTCATGACCGAATATTTTTAAAAAGTTTAAAAAATGCCAAAGGTTTAATTTATATACTTTATTGTAAATATAAATGTACCTATTTGAAATGATTTTATGCAAGTTGCAACTCATTACAGCAAGTGGTTGCACGGATAGAAATTATATATGTTAATTCTTAATTTACATATTAAGGTTAAATTTACATATTTTCAGAATTTGTGACGGAGGTTTGATTTTGTCGAGATTGATCCACTTGTTTAATGTTATCTTTGAAACACAAAAAGTCCCGTTTTAAATGTAAATGTCAAGTTGCCAGCATATACTATTGCATAATTAACAATAATGTATAAGAACAATAATGGTTTAAAGTATACCAAATACATCCATAAAAAATAGTCAAAAAATATATTTCCTTTCATTATTTTAAATTTATTCTAAATATTATAAACTTGCATGTCTGATTAATTTGCGACCAACCTCAAGTCTACCCGAGCAGTAGTTACGAACATATGATATTCTAAGATCAAGAGTGCCAGAAATAAAATTTCCGGTCATTTTGGACACTTTCATTAATAATTAATAGGAATATTTATGTTGCAAACGCCCTCACCAATACTTTATCGTCATATCTTGAAGGTGCATAGAAGCTATAGTTTGTCTAAATTTGTTCATTTTACCAAATCCATCGAGAAAAAGGTTATTTTAAAAATTTGTCACATCTCATAGAAATGACATCTACTTTACAGGTAAAAGATTGTATTTATGTAAGTAAAACCTATATTTGTTATTAGTTTCGTTTAAATCTAAATAATAGTACAATATTTAAATCAGGGAACTTTTGGTATAAAGAATGTTATCGTAGAAATTCTATATTACTGCGAATTCTTTTCGACAAATTTTATCCATGATAGCGTGAACTATGTATTCAACTGAACTGACCAAAATACAATGTGGTGCATTTTTTACACAATGTGACTATCAGTGACGAGCTAATCATAAAGTGTTTAGCATAATGTTCCATGTAAATGTTGTAATGTTGCTTGTTTGCCGTTGTCATTTCACGTTTTAGTAGGCCTATTAGATGAAGCAAACGCCTACTTTTTGTAATATTTCGTTTTGTAAATTATACAGCGGTTGTTACTTATTTCGAACAAAAGTAATATGTTCATATATTTAGATTATGAAAAAAAATATACGAGAATTGTTCACATTGATATATTGTGTTTCTATCAAACTTTATAATAATGTTCAATTTAATTGATAAAAAAAAATATAATTGATATAAAATTATGATATATTTATTGAACACGCATACAATTTGCGTTGCATTGTTTCTGTTATTCCTACGTATGTTTCATGTAATGGTTTCTTATATTGGCTCTAGTCTAGAAAAAAATAAACAGAGGTCTAGAAATCAAGTTAGATGGAGTGTTCAACATAGCCAGATATCCTGAGGTCTATTCATAGATCCCTTCTGGCCACCGTAGTTGTACGTCCTGTTCGGCCGTTCCGTGGCAAAACAACGTAACTTGATTTTAGTCGATTTTGAGATTTTTGCATTTGGGAAAATAACTTATCTTGCTGAACAGTGTGTGAAAATTTCGAATCCTGAATTGAGTCGTTTCTGAGATAGCAGAACGTAACTCTAAGCATAAAGCTTAACATACAAGAAATTTCCGTGGCAAAACAACGTATCTTGCAGATTCCGTGGTAAAACAACGTATCTGACAGACTTTTGTA
>JAOTQE010025201.1:0-10512 GCA_025631205.1 Nesometra sesokonis | reverse complement strand
TCTCAGTGGCGGCCATTTTTAAAATGGCGGAAACAACAGGTTGCAGGGTCAGAAAAAATTGGACCCTTACATTTTCAAATATTGTGACAGCAAATGATGCCGAATTCGCAAAAAAAATGCTTTTAGCAAAAAAATCCTACGGAATTACACAAGAGACTGCACTAAAAGATGTACTGTATAATATTCAAAACTATAATTGCGCACACATTTTATTCCTTTCAATACACAATACAGTGCCAGTATCAATGCATAACTAAAGTAAGAATGTCAAAATAATGTAGGCAACCTTGAAACAAACTAAATTCTATGATGGTAGTACATTGAAAGCATACTAATTGGAATGCATAGATAAATCTTGTAGGAAATATTCTTCAGTACATTGGTTTTATTATTGTAACATGAAATAGGAGTAATTGTGGTAGAGCCAGGCCAAAAGAGGCATAAGTTTTGAAATTTGAGTTATTTATAACTTATGAAACTACGTAATATTATCTTTAACATGCAAAAAATATCAGGTTCATAAGATGGTTCCTTGCAAACTTATGAACCATCAAAGTTTGAGCATTTAGAATGTAAGTTTTGAGAAAACATTTAAAAATTCTTTATACAGTGAATAAGCAAGATAAACATTTTTTGATCATTTCAGCAAATGTTTAATGTAGTATAAAATTTGAATGTTTAAAGTATAGGTTTTTAAAGCAAAAAACTTGTATTTCTTTTTGTTTCTGCCTTTTGTGGACAACTCGCTAAATGTAACTTATGCTTCCTTTGACTTGGATGTGCCACAAACGGCATAGATACTATGGCATAGTTAATTTGTACAGTTTTTTTTCTAAGATTTTGATTCATTTATAATCGGGTGGCCCAAAAAAAACGTTACTAAATTCAAACCTCTCTTACTCTCCCATATACAATAAACTAGCTTCTTGAAAATCTGCACACATACACAGTTGCGTATTGCCTATAAATGGGCAAAGTTCAAAGGTCTTTGGTCAACCGTCTCGACACAGTGACAATTTTAAAAACGCATGTCGAAAATTGATGTACCGAAATGAAACCCGATATATTGAGTGGCCAAAAAAATGTTACATATTTAAAACTTGACTAGCTCTGGTGTTTCTAAAGGTACAAGGCTGAAAATTTGGCAATATGTCCATCATATCTTTGTCTTTAGGTGCTGAAAATGACAATGTTCCGCATTTGGTACTTTTGTCACAGTGAAAACAATAAAATGTGAAGTCAAAAAATGACATGCCAGATGGCAGGTGTCACTTATGGCACAGTACCAAAATGTCTCCCTGACTGCAGAGGTCTTTACCCAAGGTACAATTCTGTGTTTCAACGAAAAAAAATTGTAGAAGAACTGAAGGAAAAAATAGCCAGGCATGGAAGAATCTCTCACAGTGCCAAAATGTCTCTCTGACTGCAGAGGTCTTTACCCAAGGCACAATTCTGTGTTTCAACGAAAAAATTCTAGAACTGAAGGGAAAAATAGCCAGGCATGGGAGAATCTCTGGGAAATGTTAGGTACTGCAATTTCTTCATGGAAAAAAAGACTTTGCACAGTTTAAAATTGTCACTGTGACGAGATGGTTTTGACCAAAAACTTTGCCAATTTATAGGCAATATGCAACTGTGTATATTGCCTAGATTTTCAAGAAGCTAGTTTATTGTATATGGGAGTAAGAGAGGTTTGAAATTAGTGACGTTTTTTTTTTGGGCCACCCGATATAATAGGTCTATAATATGCAATTGTGCTACTTTAAACAAATATTCAGAATCATTGCCTGGCCGTCATGTGAAAATCTTTTGCCATGAAAGTCCCATTCCTTCCAAAGGCACAAAAATAAAATTTTCTTAATTTGACTTCATTGTACTCAATTTTATAAATATAATACTAATCTGCCAAATTTATATCATTTATTAATTCCATCCAAACATTTAAAAAAAAGTGCAAAATAATAAAAGAATCCTAAAAAATAAAGTAGATGAATGAGTAGTTGCCTTGCTTTTGTGAGCAGTCTAAATCTAGTAACCAACATGTGTGTCACATGTACCAAAACGGTGCTTTCTGTGTAGAGAATAGCCTGGGTGACATCCACGCAGATACGATCAACAACTAACTAGCTTAGCAATGGGAAAATATCAAAGAAATCATCTAGGCCTAGCCTAAAAGAGTTCAATAACTTTTACATTATTTTAATTAAAATTAATAAAATACAAATAAGGTGAATCTTCAGAAAAGCATCACCCTAGAATATGCATCACCCACAAATAAGTGCTCCAGCACAATCCTGATATTTTGCTAAGCACAGTTAGCATTTGATTAGGGTACCCGTAATTAATTGAAAACAAATGTTGGAGACCTCTGAAATAATTGAACAAAATCCTTCACATTTATACTGTATATTTGGTTTATACAATACAATATATTTTATTTTTCCAAATGGAAATATGATGGTACATAAATTAACTCTCATCTCAAGAAAACAATACGATAAATTGAAACCTAACAAGACTACTTTAGATGTGTTAAGGTTATGTACGTTACTCCGATAAGGTCCCACATACCCAAAACTGACTATCATTCATTAAAAACTCTAATAGAATAGGGCAGAAATGAATGTAAATACCTGCTTTTTCTACAAACAATTGATTTAATTTTTTCACTAGACCTTAACAAAGTGTAAATAATATAATTATACATAATTTATTTGAGGTTGAAATTGCCATTAATTGACTGCTCATTTATACATAGATTTCAGTTGGAATTGGTGTTGGGTCAGCAGTGCTTCTGTTATTCCTTATTTTGCTATTTGTGTGGTGTTACAGGTAGGTGGTGTAGTTTGTGTTTATAAGATTGAATAACATTGTTAGAACAACCAAAAAATTACATTGGGCAACTATGATTTCAAAACAGGCCATGCGGGTTATATATTTATTACTTAACAACTACATTGCCATAGCCAGAATAGAAAAACAGACAAGGTGATTGGGCACATGTGGCGTGTAGGGCCAATATATAAGCATATTTAAAAAATAAACAAAATATTAAAAGTTTCAGATTAGGTGACCGCCTTGTCAACCTCATGCTGGCTACGACTCTGAACTAGATGAACTTAATGATATGAGATTGCAGTCTCCTAGACATACCCACCAAGGTGGCTGGCCAACTTTAGCACCAACTTAAGTTATATGATAAATACTGTTTATAATCATTGTATTTGCAACATTTATCATGCAACTTTGTCAATTATATTATGTATTTTGTATTTTAAAAAATGTGTTTGAATTTCATATTAAATTTACTTCTGTCTATGGAAAAATTAAAATTTTATGATAGTTTCATTGTGCAATGTACATTAGTAGGCAATTGTTGATTGGTTTTGTTTATTGGTTCGCCTCCATAAAACTGCACTTTTGGCTATGTATTTCATAGAAGTTCACCATTAGTTAAATAATACATTGTACATTTAAACACACTATTTTGCTTGAATAACTTTTTAGCTTTCAAAAACAACTTTTTGCCAGCTGTTCATCCCCAAAATTTCAAACAGCTGAGGATACACAAAGGTCAAAATATTAACTTAAATTACAAAATCAATGATTTTTTCTTCAATTAGGAGAAGGAGTCGTTATGAATACACACCCATCAGAGATGATGTGGCATTACCAACCAAGTGGAAAATGGAGAAAGAGGTTGAAGAAGAACAAAAAAGAGGTAAAGTGATATATTTAAGAAGAGTGTTGTTTAGCCCGTTTGGTTTAACTGGTGGTAGTCCAATGGGTTGGTCCGTGAACTCTAAAAGGTCATGTCGATGAGGAAAATTTAACAAGTTTGAAATATAGAGGGCGACACCACCACTGATACAATGAGCTCTGTGGGATTCAATTATGGTGTAGTTTGAAAGTTGATACTTATTAATATTTTCTCGCGTGGTCAACCATGTTTCACTTAAACCAATAACCGAAAAATGGTTGTTTAAACTATGAATAAAGTGCGATATGCTGTCAAATTTGTTGCACATACTTCTACAATTTAAACCTAGGACAGAAAATTGAGATTTGTCAGTTGCATTAGTGTTTAGATTGAAACTCTTTTCACTATAATATGGTGAAGAAATATAATTCGTATCATCCTCACAATATCCATCAAAGATCAACATTACAATAAAAAGCAATACAAAAACACAGAAGTCACTTAATTGGGTTATTCTTAGTGTATCACCCTGAAATACTCAAACCAACAACAATACTACAATACATTAATTTTGTGAGCCAAAGCAAAATTAAAAGAAGTGTTCTGGTGGTAGAGGAAGTCTTTTTAAATATGAACTATAGTCCAAGTACACATAAATGTCTTTTGTGAACTTTAAATAATACAGTACATCTTTCAAGTAGAGTAGGGTGGTACTCTGGTGTGCTAGTTCATACATCATGTGATGAAATAACATACGAATACGAAATGTTTTATTCATATCAAGAATTCAATTAAATGTGGAATATACAAAACATGATGAAAAAAAAGTGATAAAAAGGAGTCCCAAGAAACCAACGTGAGTTTGTACAGTGTGGGACCCCTGACTTAACAACATTTAATTATTTACACTATTTTTATTAATTTGTATAATTTAACATTGCAGTTAACAGTAAAAATAAAAAAGGCCTAAATATGTTACATGACCGAAAACACGGTAGAGGTGTGGTGGTAGAAAAATGCATAATAAAAATTAATATTTACTGAGTATTAGGTTACGTTTGAAACTGAGAACTATACTGGATATTTTTATTTCATCATTTAGTGAATTCCAAAGCTGTGGTCCAGAGATAGAATTAAGACTTGTACAAGTGAGGTGTCTCTTTTTTGGATGTAATAGATCTTTGCATTCTGTACACTTTACTTGTTGAGGAGCAAATAATTGGAGATGCAACATAGGAAGTCCACAAGCACCTCAACAGTGGTATCATTTTAAACCGGTGGCTAGTGCAAAATACAACTTCAGTTGAACCTCCCTGTGCAGACACCTCCCGTAAGCGGACACCTCCCATAACGGACACTAATTTAAAGACCCGTTTGTTCTTCCTATCTAATCAGTGCATTTGGTACCTCACGTAAGCGGACACCTCCCGTAAGCGGACACGGACACTTTCTGTCCTAAAATTTAGATTTTTTGTATGTTAATTTACCTCCCATAAGCGGACATCCTGGACAATTTAGTGATTTTTCTGTACAACGAATAAATATTTCTGTACAAAATCGTCCTTATACTGTATTGGCTAAAAATCATACTACTGAACCAATCATAAAATGAAAAAAAAACATATAATTAAGTATAAAATGCGTTGTCTAGAAATTTAAGAGGCAATTTCTGTTGAGATGCCGTGAAATATGAGACATAAGGACGTATACACAATTTTACAACTTTGGCCCTCTATCGACCGAAATTCTCGTAAGCGGACACCTCCCGTAAGCGGACACTTTTCCCGGACCCAACGGTGTCCGCTTACGGGAGGTTCAACTATATAATGATTTTTGTGAAAACTAAAATTAGTCTTATGGGATCTTTAGATTTTATAGCCTATACTTTCCACAGTTTGACCCTATTAAAGTTCCAGCATATTATGTAAAAGCTATTTATGACCATTATAGTTGACAATTAATTCTAATAGGTGTTGTCAAGAATGACTTAAATGACATCCTTATAAAATTGTAATATTTGGAGGTTTTTTTGGGGCTTAGAAATAAGATTCAACCCCCCCCCTCCCCCCCAACCACAACCATGTGTGAGCCCCTCTGCTTATTCCAATCCCCTATTCATTTTCAAAATGACATACTTGCCATAAGCAACATGGGGCAAGACATGGCAAAACCATCAAGTTGTTGGAAAATAAAAAATGGAGATAATATTAAAACCCTATTCAGCATTTTATAAGCTTTAAAAATGAGGGGTCAGCTGTCAAAATCATATATCTATGACCAAAGTTAGGGAACAAAATATACCAAAAATCCTTTGTATTTGTTTCTATTTGGTGTTTATTTGCTTATTTCTCAATAACTTCCTGTGCGACAACTTGCTGGTTTTGCGATGCCATATTGTACTGGATTTAATTAATGATATTAATATTTTCTAGCTAAAATCATCAAGGACATTGGAAACAGAAAACAAGAAGATGACTTGGAACCAAACCACAACTAGATGGCACTCATAGAGTTCCTACCTCTGCCATTATCATTATTTCTCTTCCGTAAACTCCTAAAAACTCTATTTTTTTATATTGTTTTAAGTATTTTGATTACATACATATTTTTTTTCAGAGTCTGCCCTGTTAAATTGTCAATTCTTTTTACGAGCAAATGTTGGAAAGTATTCGTATAATGAGTACTTAAAACAAATTGGTGAGTAATCTATTGTATAATAACTAAATACAAAACTACAAATGTGATTTTAAAAATAGGATATTTCAAAACTGGAAAAAAGTAAAAGGGAGCAAATATATAAATAGACTGTAAAAGCCTTTATTTTGGCATTTTTATAAAATATTTGTATTAAGTTTTTTTTTTATTTTTTTGTTTACAGTAACCCAATTTTCACAATTGTAGTGCATTATTCTTTTTAACTTTTATTTTCCCCATAACACTCTTAAACATATCTTAGAGTGTGTACCACATCTCAACTGTTTTATAATCCAAAACTGCATGATATTTGTGCCTAGCAATTTACAACAAACACCATTTTAAATACTGTTTATTTGGAGTTTTTTCCTGCCAGTTTAACCATGGGGGAATATAAAAAAATAAAAGTGTATCCGACAATAAGATGCAGAAAACTGTGCAGAGTGTAACTAAAAGAAAGTTAAGCTTTCGTTACTGTTTTCATGCATTGAAGACTCGGACAATTAGGACTATTATTTGTGTAAGAAGTGTAAAGTACAGTATTATATATTAAGTGATCTAGGCCTACACTAGCTGCAATAGTTGCTCGGTACCAAGTGCTCGTTCAGTGGACATTGGCACATTATTTATCCAACGAAACCAGGCCAATAGCCCAAACCTTCAACCGCCTAAAGATACATCTCGTTCACAGCTCCTTTAAACTGTTCTGTATATATGTATCTACATCACAATATATATTTTGTAAACTTCAGGAAGTAGAGCTGAGAGACAGTGGTTTATGGTCAGACATGTGCAGATGAAGAAAGACCTGTTGCTAACAGTAACACCCAAACCTCCTCATTGTCAGCTGGTGTATGATTCATCTTCAAATTCTAGAGCATTGGCAGATCTACTTCAGGAAATTAAGGTAAATTAGCATTTTATAAAAGTCTTAGCTTAAGTGGCCTATGGGAAAATGTTTGCCTCAAAAGTTATTTGATGCATACATTACCAGCTGACGAAGAATATATTTGTCCACTTGAGTTGATGATGCTAGAATGAACATACACATCAAAAACACCTTCAATGTATTCTGCTGAGTTTACAATGAATGTCGCCACCTAGAGTACGGTTGGAGAAATGCAAACTCTGATAATGTCTCATGTGGTAATGAGCCAAGAGATATAAACAAGTTATAATTGCGCCCTCTGTTGATAGTAAACACTAGCCTTTTTTAGTTACCAATGTGAATAAAGTATTATCTGGCGTTAGTCTGGCGCATACGGTTTGATTTAAAAAAACATATTGGCAGTGGACATGGTTAATATTTTTTAGCACACTTTAAAAAAAATAGTCTGTTATGCATATCCCCAACTAAAAACATGTTTTATTGTACGTTTATTGTCTAATAATGCAAATTTCATTTTATATTACATATAACATGGTAATAATTATTTTTTGATTGCAGCATCCCTATATATGGCCTATTACTGATTTAGTGCTACAAAAAGAACAACAGGTTGCTATTGTGCTACAGCCTTTTAACAGCAAGGGCTCCCTCCGTGATCTGATAAGAAATGTAAGTATTACAAGCTAATCAGCAGATTACACCATTAGCCTGTGTAATGTCCTATTAACAACCTAGTAATGAATGTTGAATGTTGAAAAAAAAGTCTAACTAGATGCGAAAAGTGGAACACAGTGTGTCAGCAAATTCTTTTAGATGTACTGTAACCCTAGTAACTTGTATCTGCTTGTTTTTCATATGTAACCCTGGTAACTTGTATCAGGTCGTTTTTCATAAACTATGTCTCCACCAGCCATCATAGTAAGTCAGTCAATTATACTTGCGACTCTTCTCTAGATACCTGAAAGGATGTAATTTTGGACCTCTGTATTTGCCATTTGTGCAAGGATCAAAATAAATGTTTACTTACATATAGTCATACTGTTTTACTTGCCATTAAAAGAAGCTAAGCACATGAGATGCGCAGGCCTACTAAACCAAAGGAAATTGAAATTAAAAATATTCTCATTATAATAGTTGTTTCCAATTCTTATAAATAATCTCAGTTCTTTATTCTCACAAAGTTTAATCATCATATTTTGTAGGCTAGGCCATGCCTAGGCCCTAGATAGGCCTGTCATTCTGAACTCAGTGGGCCAAAGTTTGATTAATATACATGATGTACAGTAATGTTATCACATGATTTTTAAAGTCTGCATACAAAATGACACCTCATATTTAAGGTGTCCTTGAAGTACTTTAACAGGTCTTATGGCGAGCCTCAAAGAAATTCAATATGGGATGCCAGTAGTGACAATAAAGCAATAAAAGTGATTATAACACAGCCAGAAGGCCTGTCAGAGGGCCCGTTCGGGCGAGAATCGGAAGAACCTAGGGTAAAAATCCGATTTTTATTCATGGGTGGTATGTCCGTTCGCGCAAAACTCTGAATTCTAAAAACACCGGATGACGAGCAATAGAGCTAATGAAAACTACCTAATGATGTACCAAATGAGCATTGTACTAATAGAGAATCAAATAATATTTTTAGCATGCGGGTCCCATAAGGGACTCCGAGTGTCTCAATTCATTTTTTTGCAGTTTATTAGTCATAACTTTTAGTAAATAAATTCCTGAAACTGATACAAGAAGCATGTTATCCAACATACATTAATACATGAAAACGCAATGAATTGCAAAACTTTTTACCAACCCCACTGGACTATTTATGATACATGCAGTGCATTAACACCAGCACAATTTTGAATCCCTCTGTGATCAAAGATTATTGCCACAGTCCTTCCTTCTCTGTTAAATTTTCTTGGCCAAAGGAGGAATTTTGGTATAATTAAACCTTTAGAAAAATGGATAATTTTTTTTTTATTTCAGACTCGTCCTCATTCAGCGTGGCAGGCCAAAAACATAAACTCAAATAAGGGACTTCCAACAAGGCTTATACAACTTTATGGACGTCAAATACTAGAGGTAATGAATACTCGATAGTGCGTGACATTTAACTTGGTAGAGAGTGGCGTCAATTGGCTAAACTAGCGAAACATATTAAGAGGTCCCAAGTACCCAAAAAACTGTGAGTTTACCAGAATTTGAAGACCTACCCTTCAACCTCCCCAAAAAGAATTTGTTTTGCCCAGAAAATCCATTTTTTTCTTTTTAACCTCATTATTCATATATTACTTTTTTCATTAAAGCATAAAAGTTTGATACGATCTTATGTAAGATATATATCATTTTCGTCGAATATTGCTTTATACTTATAGTATCCCATAATGCTGCATACACGGGTGGTGAGACTATTACAAATAAAATACACGAACAATAAATAAAATTACCTTAGAATACGTTTCGGCCGTACTGGTCCTTCTCAAATCAGGTAATTGGTATAAGTCTACATGTCCTTACTACAAGTGCCACAGGTGTTATTAAGTTGGGTGCCACCAATAGTTCAGGATCGTCCAAAAAGTTTTGAACAAATTTGCATAACAACTCTATATTAAATAATACAAGAAAACGGTAGCAACAAAATGTAATTTTTTGAATATCAATATAACTTTGATGGTTATATATTGGATTTTTATATCGTATTAGTGTTTGCAAAAGTTTTATAAACACTAACGGCCGAAACATATTCGAAGGTAATTTTATTTATTGTTCGTATATTTTTATTTGTATTATAGTCTCACCAGCCATGTGTGCAGTGTTACGGGATACAGTATAAAAATAACATTAAAGCATAGATTTTAGAAATCAAATAATTTTTTAGATGAACTGTAGCAAAGTTTTACAGAATTAATTAAAGGGCCAAAACAAAAGTTTTGTATACTAATTAATAGCAGATTACTAAAACAGTTAAAAATTGTGGTGTTTTATGTACTTAGATACTTGGTCAATAAACCTTGGAAATGTACATTCATTACCTAAAAGTTTTCCTTTACCAAATTGGTAGCTCTGCATATTTTACAAATATTGGGTTTAGGAGCATGATACAAATGATAGTCCAAGGTGATCTAGATATTGCATTACTTCCTGAGATGGAGTCAAGTGACATAATACAGTCTACAGATATAGTTTGTGTCATTAACTGCTTTACTATAATGGTGGTTGTCCACTAAAA
>JAOTQE010025190.1:0-10512 GCA_025631205.1 Nesometra sesokonis | reverse complement strand
AAGCCTCATGCCAAATTTGGCGCTTTTGTCCGCCGTGTAACGATTCGGCCAAAAATTGCTGTTAAGGAACCCTACTAAGATAAGATAAGATAAAAGAGTGACATTGTCACTCTTCTTAGATGAGAGTGGAATTTCACTCTAATGGACTTATTTACTCTTACTGGAATGATATTAATAAAATTCACTCTTTTGTACAATTTCACTCTTCAAAGAGTGGGATTTTTGACAGCCTAGAATGATCACCAAAATTGTTATCGAGTGATCATTATAAAATAAATATAGTGAAATTTCACTCGGTTTTTAATTGAGTATCGTGTCACTATATCAGGCATTAAATTTTTTTCAACAGCAACTGATTCCTAACATACTTTTATCTTACAACATGTATTAGGATGGCAAAACGGTAGTAGTGGCAACTGGTTCAACAGCAGGCAGTGGTATTACTTACACACATGGAGATGTTTACATTCATCCACTTTATTGGTTAGATCAACGGCGTAATTATGTAAGTAAAACAATAATGTGTATCCTACAACTTTAAATTTGCCCAAGATTACTTACATGATCTTCTGATGAGTGTCAGGAACAACATCCATTGGGAGGGAAAAAAATTCCGACGTGATTTAGACGGGATTTTTCTCCTGTTGACACTCTCAAAAGCAAATTTTCTCCCAACGAAACCTAAAATTTCAGGACAAACGCCCTACCCCCTTCTCCCATAGCGCCGCCACTGCTTCTGTTACCATTGCAGTGGTATCCCTCAGTAATCTCATTATTTAGTGATCTGTTTGCTAACCAAACTAACGACCGACGAAGTAAAGTACAGAGAAGCTTGGAAGTATTTAAACACATACGATGGTGGTTAAATCTATAGGCCTACTAAACGTAATGGGAACCAACTGATCGAAAGACAGACAGACAAACAGACTGATGTCCAGTGATGCTTGGAAGTATTTAAACGCATAAGATAATGGGATTGGTGGTTAAATCTGTAGGCCTACTAAACGTAATGGGAACCAACTGACCGACAGACAGACAGACTGACTGAAGTACAGAGATGCTTGGCAGTATATGAAAACAGCAAAATACACCGACCCGTAAAATTGTTGTTTGTTGATATAAATATTTTTTTAAGTTCACAGATTATCCAGAATGTGGTGGAAAAAACAAGACCAACGCATTGAGATTCTACAGCGACAGTACTCACTTTGGGTTAGTAATAAAAGTAATTAAAATATTTTTAAACAATAATAGATATATTGATGCACAACTCAGTAGTATGGGGGACAAACATACAAAAATATCAGTAACGCGACCATAGGAAGCTGTGATACAGTGCTGAGTGAAAAAACTTTGGGGCTAGCCCCCAAATATTTAGTTATCCTGTGGAGAAAGAATTGTTTACATATACATATTACAGGATATGCTCACAGTCAGGCCTAATTAGTGTAACATTGAATAGGCAGCTTCATAGCAATATAATTACATTGGTATTGTGATAACACAGTAAATACTGCACCATTTGTGTCCATTCAAAAAATAATGACAAGCTTTAATGTAAAAGCACATTTAAGGGTAACACATCTATTAGAAAATTTTATTTTTATTTTAAAAATGTATTTTTATAACATGTTCATGTTTTCTAATTATAATTAACAATTGCTAAGTGGAATTTTTAAAGTCATTTTTCAATGCTACATTAGATTTGACTAGGTAAGTTTGATTATAGCTGTGAACCAGTCAGAAGGCCTAGGTTGGCTATCTCTCTGGATTTGACGCGGCCCATTGAAGTTATCGTGGATCAGATGCCATTCTCAAAATGTTTCAATATTCGGCTGGTCAGTGCGTCTAAGTAGGCCTACTAATTTGATTACTGGTTTCATTTCCTGTTCGCTTGTTACATAACCAGAATAGACCTAGGCTTTCAACTTGGTGGATTTTTGAGAAGCCAAAACCATGTAATAGCAGAATAAGTGGCGAGTTAAACACGCCGAACTCCAGATAAACTTGGGGAGGATTCGACCTGATGACCTGGGTAAGCTCGAGAGGAACTCACGTCAAGTCGGCAGCATTCTTAAATTTGTTCGAAATGTTTACAATTTTAAAATAACTCCTGAAGGTTGGGAAACACTCGAGTTGTTGGCGCCCATTTCACGAGTTATTCAGTAACTTGTAAGAGTAGATCCCGAGCTCCTTGAGGATTTTTTGGGCTTCCTGGGTTGATTCCCGAGCTAACCGAGCTTACCTTGAATGTCTCACGACTTTCAGTAGTTATTATTACGAATACTGCCAAAATCAAAATTACTTATTTCAACAAGGAACGCAACAACCTGGAAGTCATGTTGACGAAGTTATTCTAAAAATTCTCACTAGGGTAATATAAATTATTGATTTGTTCCTTGGTAATAGCTTCTGATAAGCTATCTCCGTGTGAGAATCCTAGTGTTGAGTCCATAGAAGTGCCATTGTTGTGTAGATGGTGTTTTATCCTGCCAAAGACCATTAACAAGTCTCGCCCGTCTTCTTACATTTTCTTTCTTTTTTAACAGAATGTTTTACGATGGACCGACACAGGTTGGCACGACACTAGATATGACAGAAATGGTCAAATGCCGAATTCAATTCCCAGCCATAGATCCAGTAACTCCGGAAATAATGGCAACTGCTGTTTTTACATGGGCAAGTGGGCAACCAAGTCAACGGCTCACGGAAGAAGCGTGCGTTTATCTTAAGTAAGAAAAGTAATGTTTGCTTTGTCAGTCCCATTGGAAAGCTTTAAAAGGAAAGTGGTTTGTTCTGAGATATACAGTATCGCCTGGCGCAGCAAAAAATGTCAAACGGCACAAGTGGGGGTGGGTGGTATTGACCAGCCACCAGAGGTACTGTTTATTGTCATGATTCTAATTTACAGTACATCGTTTACTGAAATATCCACAAATTATTTCTTTAGATAAGAAAGTAATGTATACTCAAAAAAGAGCATGTTACTGTGTTTTGCCTTGATATTTCAACATTGGTTATGATATAATCAGGATTCCACTTGATTATCTGTTGGGAATTTAACATCAACCATTGGTAGAGTGTCAACTACCCTGTGTCCTTTCTCTGTGGGCGTCTTTTGGCTGATAGAAATACTAAGAAACTGCCTATCAAACTTCAAACCAATATGACTATTAGAACTTGAAAAAATAGCATATTAAATGAAATGCTAAGTGGTCGCAAAGGACCTACAGACAAACGGGTTGACCAACTAATCAATGGTACTAGCGAAACATTACTACCTGCTAAATTTTGAACTAATTATACTATAAAACAATGGCATTTAAACGTAGTGAGCACCAAACAAAATAAAATGCACGAAGTAACAATCATCGTGTCATTTCAGTACTTCAGCTGGGCGGTGGTTCACACCAGTCGACTGTGGAATCGATCTACCATATGCTTGCCAAAGTACTACTGACCGCGATGAATGGGTAATCAGCGATCGAGTTGGTACATACAAGGAAAATTCAAAGGCTTGCAAAGAAGGTTATGAATTTAGCATACCACAAAATGGATTCAGACAACAAAAGGCAAGTTATCAGATGAAATTTCGTATTAAATTTCAACAACATAGTCCTGTTATCCAAAACTATTTTAGGGAACGACAGATGGGCTGATGTGATAACCGACAGACAATGAAAACTTTTCGGATGAATTAGGATTCAAATGAATAGAAAAATACAGGGGACCACCCAACATGTGCCAGACTTGCTGACTGTCCAATGCAAGAGACCACTAAGAAACGACCTAAAACTAATAGGTTTTAACGAAATGACTCGCGCATCTAAAGTAATGGACACTAAACGACTACACATAATGCGATGTATCAAGCTATTTCGACTTTCCAAAAAAAATATCCCAAGATTACAAGAGGTTCTAAATCTTCAGTAGTATCTTGAAGTCTTCTTGAACCTTTACCAATGTCTCGAATCATCTTAAACATTCAAGATTTTTCTGAAGTACTTTTAATTCTCCAAGGGTTGTCTTGAAGTTGTCCCAATTCATTTGTCTTTAAGAAAAATCTTTCCTGATTGTCTTGAAGCCGTTCCAAATCTTCAGAATTGTCCTGAAATCGTGTCAAATACTTATAATTGTCCTGGAATCATCTCGAAACTACAGAACTGTCCTGGACTTCGGAATTATCCTGAAGTCGCTTTGAATCTTCAGGATTGTACTGAAGTTGTCTCGAATCTCCAAAACTGTCCTAGAGTTGCCTCCAGGATTGTACTGAACTGGTCTTTAATTTAAATTGTGCTGAAGTCGTCTCGAATCTCCAAGAATGTCCTGAAGTCTTGAATCACCAGGATTTCCTGCAATCGTCTCGAATCATCGGAATTGTCCTGAAAACGTCTTGTATCTCTAGTTTTTTTTTATGAAGTTGTCTCGAATCTTCAGGATTGTCCTAGGGTTGTTCTAATTCTCAGAATTGTCCTTAAACCGTCTCGAAACTACAAAATTGTTCTGAAGTTGTTTCGAATATCCATAATTTTCTGAGGTCGTCTATAATCAGCCGTTTTCTGAATCGTTTGAAATCTTGAAAACTGTCCAGGAATTTCTTTCTATAATTGTTTTGTGGATTGTTAAAAAACGATTGCAAATTCTCTAAATTTGACCCGAAATAGTTTTTTTGGTAAAAATGAGAACGGACTAATAAAAATATGCACAGCGGCAGCGTGTAAAGACTGCTAGAGGCATAGTCGGACCTGTTAATTTGCAAGCGGGTTTTTTTTTTTTTTGCTTGCCAAAACCAAATTCCGGATTTAAGTCCCCCCACCCAAATCACGATCCTGGATCCGCCCCTGATACAACTACCAATTTACTTTCGTTTTACTTTCAGATTATAGAAGCAGGGCTCGGTTCACATGAGATGGTTTGGATAAACTACAGTCCATGGCTGATGATATCAACCAGTACCACACCCTCTTCCGAAACCGCCTCCGTTAGGCCGACTTTATCTTTAGCAAATCTTCTTATAATAACAATATTTATTGTTTACAGACTGTAACCATTCGTACTGAAGGGAGTCAACAAGGAAGTTTGAACAACAGCATAAGAATGTCTTTTTATTATAAACTATATTTTATGTTTGGAAATTCAATAACATGATTATTACATGTAAGAAAGTATAATAGTCCCTATAGGCCTAATCTAAACAATAAGAAGCACGACTTGCGTAGGTTATAACAATTTCTTTTTCTATTTTGTGGGGATTTCACCCACTTTTATCTCATTCTTTAATAATCGTATAAAAACAACAAGATCATACAAAGCAAGCAAATATGAAGCAGTATTATCCTCACTGTTTCCTATTTCTTGCCATTATTGCACTACAACTTGGTAAAAATATATATTTTGGCCACATATGTATGTACATTATGACATCATTAGTTTTTGTAAAATAATAGTAGTCGAATAATATAAGTAATTAAAACAAACTGTAAAAGTAAAGATATAAAAGTCACTATAATTGCTTGATATATTGTTCATAATAGAATCTTTCTTATTTTTTCCTTATTAAACAATACAATAATTGATTTATACTTCCACTTAGGCCTATTAAGCTTTCATAAAATGTTGGTTTTATATATACAAAAAATCACCAAGTGAGAACAAATGATCAACATCGATGTTTTCTGTACCAAGAACTGTATTTTTAAAATCGGCTTCAACACCAAAATTATTAAAGCTGATTCTGTTTATGTAATCCCATAAAGAATTCGCTCCTGGACAAATAAAAAACATACGTTTTACATCTTCGACCACTTCACATTTTTTACATTCATTCGAATCTATAATTTTCCATGTGAATAGTTTTTTTTTCTGGTTAAAATAATATATGCAGCAATTTAAACTTCAGTTGTTATCTTTAACATATTTTACTTTTCGTTTCCAATCAATTTTTGTATTAAAATATGTCTGTAGATAGATAATTATTTATAGATTTATTTGTTTTGTGTACTTGTTTCATTTATTAATTTGTTAATTTGTTCAATTAATCAGTCAATAAATTAAGCAAGTACATAAGTATTTAATAATACACATAAGTAAATAAATCTAATAAATTAAATTAATTGTATATTGACAATCATTTGTTTATTGTATTAATTTAAATATCTTTGTTAATTTTCTTACTTAAGTAGGCTATAGTAGATGAATAAATGAAATATTAAAACTTGAAATGCTTTGGATTTTCTTGAAATAAATTAATATGATCGATTCTCGAGCTCACAACGATGTACACAAAAAGGAATATGCCTATAGGGACAAATATCCGCTGCAGGCTGGTGCGTTGTGGTATCTGCGCCGTATTTGCGCGAGTCTAAAATAATGATTGACGTGACGTGAGATTACTACAGTACAACGTTGGAGGATCGGTAAAAGAAACCTCCCGCCCTCATCAGTTGTTGTGCTGTGGTAGGGTAATAAACTAATAATTATTTTATGGGGCCTTACAGAAACGATTACATTGCGATCTATCTGCACTGTGGCTCGCGATTGCTCATCGAAAGCGTGTCGGGGCAGCCCATTGAATATTCATGATATTTAAATAAAAACCACATTGAGTGTGGCGAATTTATCATTTACCTAAAAAACGGCTCTGATTACAGGTAAAACAAAAAATGAATATAGCGCCCTCTATCCTTGTGATCAACGACGAAGTTGGTGGGGTCAAAGATCTTTGGTGTTTATCTTCTGATTTTCTTTTTTATTCTTTATATACTCCATGGTAAGCCTAGGATAAATCTATAATGTTGTGCATATCATGAATAGTCCATTAGTTATTACAGGTATCGGTCTCATGTTACGATAATCTATTATTAGTTACGAAGCCGGGTAGGCTAGGGTCTGCGTTAGTAAGGCCACGATGTTAGTGTAGGCCGTAAAACGCAGTGTTGGTGTGTTGCTGACCCGATCTAGGCCTAGCATCGTCCGGGTAGGTGAGTCTGGGTGACAGGGGTAAACTAGACCTAGCCTAGACATGATCAGGCAAATCCATCAACCCGTGCGCCGGTCGTGTGTTAAAGTATTTGAATGATAGCTGTTGTGCAACTGCGCATCCCTTTTTAAAGTTGGAAGGTGGTGGGTTTTCCCCCTTTTCTTTTTCGAACCATGACCCACCCATACACACACCATCACTCATGCTGTTCAAGCGTGCGATGAACAATCAAGAAGGGCAGTTATTTCATTACATTACAAAACGTGACCATAGAACAAAAGCTGACGTATAAGTCACATATTTTATTGAAATTGACAATTGTTACAGGTATTGCCATAAATAATAGTGGTGGTCGCTAGCCTAGAAATGCTTAGGAATAATACTGGTGGTCGCCAGCCAAGAAATGCCGGACGGAAAAGTCGAGTGCCGGACGGAGCTGTCCAGCACCGTCCAGCGTGGTGACTTCCCTGGAGGGGAGCACATGAGAGAAAAGGGGTTTTTGCCGCTTATTTTCTTATTAGAAAATTAAATTAAATAATGTAATATGTAGTGTCTATTCTAACTACGTATAGTGTATCTGCCAGTATCATAAAGTGGCCCAATCCCCATGGTGGTGTCACACACTTTGGACAGCAACCACACTGAGAAACAAGAATATCATCCGTTTTTTTTACACATTTCCACTCATATTTCAATTACTCTAGTAGGTAGATAAACTTTTATATACTGTACACTTTTAGGTCCAGAGAATTTGACTTAAAAAATTGATTTAGAGTAGTCAAAATATAATTTTTGGCCAGGTAACACATTTTGAAAATGTGGCGAAAGGTCAAAATTTCAAGGTCAAAGGTTAAAGTAATAAATATTTTTTTTAAATGTATCTTTAACAACTACTGGGGTTAGAAAATTCATTTTGGTGCCATATTATTCAAGATACTGTATACATTTATATTCGACCTAATGGAAGTTTTGCCGAAAAAAATGGCCGGAAGTAGCATTTCTGACCAATGACCTATATAAATGTACCTTCATATCTTTGTAACTACTGGTCCTATAGACTTGTACAGTACTTAGTCTCAATTTATTCATAATATAAATGTTTATATTTGACATAATGGACGTTGTGCCTAAGAAATGACCGGAAGTGCCATTTCTGACCCTTGACCTATATAATAACACTGCACTTTCATATATTTGTAACCACTGGTCCAAGAAATTTGAAGATGGTTTCAAAATATATATGTTTATATGTAATCTAACTAATGGATGTTTTTTTCACAAATGACCAGAAATACCATTTTAATCCTTAACCTATACAAATTAGTGTATTTTCACATCTCTGTAAACTGGTTGTACTGTGTGTGCACTTTCAGTTCCATTCAAATTAGTTCAGGGTGATCAAAAATTAACTTCTGACAAGTACAAAGTTAAAGCATACATTATAAAATATTTCTTATCTTGAAAACTACTGGAGCTAGAGAGTTGAATTTTGTATCAAATTGTTTAGAATATGTTTATATTTGATTTGATGAGATATTTTACCCAAAAATGACTGTGCAATTTCTGTCTGACCAGCGAAAATTTTGCATTCTTATCTCGTTAACCACTGGTTCCCAAACACCTAATTTTGATTCAGAAAATGTTTAATGCAATATTTCATCCATAAATGACCAGAAGTTACTGTTTTTGACTGTTGACCCATAATTTAGTAAAAGTATGTCTAATGTACTTGGCACAATTTAGTTTAATTGCAGCAAACTCAATATCTATATGTATCTATTCACTTTTATAAAATATTTGGTCAATACTGACCAGAAACCATCAATTTGACTTTTGACCCATAATTTAGAAAAAAAAATGTATTATTACGTTGGTTGATTACGTACGTTCCCCAATAACAACACCTTAAACACGATCTTTCTGATATGTATAATAGTCTTGTCTTAACATGGTTTCACCTGGCCGGACCGCTCAACAAAGCAGATTACCGGGGAACGTATGTCATCGACCACCTGATGACGTTAGAACCACTGGAGTGTAACAACGATCCAATCAGTTGAAATTCTGAGTAAGTACTCGATTGACCTTGGTTAAGCAAAAATGAAGTTTACATGGGTTAAAGGAATACTGTATTGTGCAAAAAATGACCAGGAAGTATTATTTTAAAATTTGACCTACGAATATAATTTTCAATTATGTATGGATCGAAGGAAATGGTATCAGTTTTGTTTTTATTATAAATATTCTATTAAAATTAATATGAGTATTCTGAGTAATTTAAGACCAAAATTATGTTGCTGGGTGAAATAGTTATAAAGCTATGAAAATTGACCGCCACCCAAAAATGGGGGCGGTGTTACGTTTTTCCAAATATGACTTGAATGAATTGATGATAACTCATCACCAAACATAAAGGTAATGCTATGCTTTTGGTCTCATTTTAAAGCTAAATAAATGCAATCTCAGTACTGCAATTGGGAGTATGTAAGCATTTTTAATGATGACACAGTGACTGAGAGAAATCATGATGGGCAGGTGGTGGCGGAGGCGGGGGAAGTGCAACACAACTTTTGTGAAAGATAATATTTTTCAGTATGGTATATACCTTAATTTAAGTTTTTCTGTACAGATCATTGATTTATGTTATATTCAGCATATAAATTATGAATTTCTAATTAATTCATTTCTTATTAACATATATTTTAATTTGAATTCATAAAATAAATATGCTTTCCGTGCATGATAATAATGCCAACAACACTATGTCAGTGATCTTGAAAATGTTAAACCAGTATATTAAAGTGAATTTATATTCATACCTGGAGTAAATGATTAGGGAGTCAGTAACTACCCCATGAGGTGTCAATATTTTTTGATGACCCCACAAATTTATATAGTTTCTTAAAGAAAATTTCATGAGGAATTCAATTCTGTATGTAGGGGCAAGGGATGGAGAGATATGGCTCTTTAATGTTTGTGTTCCTTAAAAGCAAAAACATTTAAACAATAAAGTGCTTAGACTTCATCCTACCCATATATTTGAATTCCTCATGGAATTTCCTTTCAGAAAATGTATACTTTTGTATATGTAGGGTGAATACTTATGATATTGTGTTAATTTGCAACATGATATGGTACAATTTTCTTAAAATTACACAATGTAACGCTATGGGTGGTGAGGTCATGACATATGGCCTTGACTGAAATAATAGATCAAACTTCAAAATGGATTTTGTTAATTTTTCATATGAATTTAATGGAATATGAATACGTGTTTTGAGTAATTAAAACATTGCTGTGCCCATACGAAGACATGAAGGTTTGACTAATAATGTTAATGTTAATTATGAAATAAAAATAAATTTTCAATAAATTTTCTAAGGTCAAAATAATGGGTTCTTGTCATTTTTTTTTCTTAAAACTTGTATTGAATGAATGAATATGATATAACATGCATTTAATTAATAAGTAATTTTATATCAAAATTGTTTTGCTGCACCTACTGGTTACTATGATATAGACTTTCAAAAGTA
>JAOTQE010025179.1:0-10512 GCA_025631205.1 Nesometra sesokonis | reverse complement strand
TTTTGTTAAGAGTTCAATTTGGAACATTTATAATTGTTATGCTATTTAAAGGAAGTGAATAAATGTTATATTGAATTGAATTGAATTCGATGTTGACGATTCTTTTGGAAAGGGTAAAAATAAACATTGCCAAACAATTTACCAAACATTTTTGTTGTAAAACATTTTAATAACTTTTTAAGGCCTACCCAAAATGCTGGATAGGCCATAAGCTTCAGTACCTGATGTATGTTATCGGTGCCATTGTTGACAGTTGCGGTGTAAACATTTAGCCGTCTTCAGAAATCGTATAAACTCAAAATGATTATTTTTCGAGAACAGATCCATCACTATGTTGTTTACGTCTTCGATCAGTTGCGGATAAAATATTTATATTCATCCTATTATTGGTGTTTTACACTGTTGGATCGAAAAAAGAATAAAGAACTAGGGTAGGGGCCGTCGCCAGCATGAGGCAGACCTCGCCTGAAATTTTCAAAATTTCGTTGGTTTTTAAAAATAAAATATGTTTATATAATATATTGTCTCTACGGACCGCCCGGGACCAAGCGTCGCCTCGTTTGTTTTTCTATTCTATGTCTACGGCACTGAGTGTGGCTCCATTTTATATTCTGTCTACGGCAACTCTCACATATATAATGCGCGAGTCTCACTCAAAGTTTCAAACTTTAAGTGAGACTCGCGCATTATACGTGTATGATGCACACATCTTCACGCATTAATGGAATTCTCACGCGTAGAATATATACTGTAATGCAGTACGGTACTGCCCATGGGTTAAAAAACAGCGGATTAAAATCACAAAAAAGTTTTTTTGCTTGTCAATTGAAAATTGGGGAATATAGAGCCAAGTAGGCCTGCCGTGGAAATGTCTCACACATCGCCGTCAATTGTAGCAGTAGCGGAATTCCCAGACGGCAGGGCAATGTCCACGACAGGGAGGGCAAGCCCCGACGGCTCCCGACGAATAGTCCAAGCGTGTGGTGGGCGTGTTCCCGGTTTTCAGTCTGACGACAAGCAAAAACAAAAAACAAAACGTAATTTGCCGTACATTTTTCGACTTTAATACATTTGGGGTCTGCACTGGACCTACTAGGCCGCGACGAAATCGTACATTTTTCTCCGACGGGGGAGGCTATAACCCCGAGGCTGTAGCCCACCCCCCCCCCTGTAGCGCCGCCACTGTGTAGCATCGTACCCCCTGCATTTCCCATGAAAAAATATATATCGTCACCAGCTAATCAAAGAAAAAATTGTCAACTTCTTTCTTGAAATAGACAGTTGCGTTAATTGTGAATATCCAAGGAGTCTGAACCAGGCCCGTGCCTGGAGGCTGGGGTGGGGGACACAATAAGGAGATGAGTATGGTATAGGATATGACCAGTGTAAGTATTCCTAAGATTGACATGAATAGTTTTATGTGGTTGGTATGACAACGGACTCTTATAGACAAAACCGGACTTTTGCAAGCATGTTTTTTTTTGCCTTTCAAAACCAAAACCTGGACTTAAGGTTTCCATTTTCCTGTCGGTTCTATCAATGGTTAATGTAATTAATTAAATCAGTATGATGGTACTCTGTTTAATAATTAACCAAATAAACTACTTTAGGTTTTAGTTTTTTGTTGCAGGTATTCATACGTAATCACATTTCAAATTTATTTTTTGAAATAATATAGATTGCTTTGTTGGATCCTCATATTAATTTTCAACTGTCAAGAAAACAAAGAAATTGATTATTTTGCTGTGTACAGTATTCAAAGGCAGAAACAAACACACAGTATAAAGGTTTAATGTTTGTCACAAATGTAGATGCTTTACGTTCAATGCTGCAGAAATCAAGCTCTATATTTTCTTCTGGACAAAATTATTTGAATGATCGTCTGTTCTCAACTAATGCTATGATTACTTCTGAAACAACAAATAATGCATCTTCAATAATGATTAGCGTTCCCTATTTCTCAGCCAACCACAGATAAGATTATTTTGGCAACAACAAAAATTTCATCTTTATTCAAAACTGTTTTAAGGAAGCAGTAGCAATTTATGAAGCATCAACAGAAATAGGTCGCAAATCAACGACTGGAGAAAGAATATGACATAACACTTTGAACTGAACACGGAGAAGAAGGTGTATAGCAAACTGGACAATGGATCCTTTACGTAATCATATGATATGTTCTTTACTCGATATTATATTTATTAGCTTTATTATAACACCATTATGCGTGTTATTCTTTAGTGGAACGTGGTCCTTAATCGACTTGCTATTTCCACAGCACAATTTAATGTTGAAGTGCTTGCAGGCGTGTGTACCGGTTCTTTACTTTACAGTTTGCAATATTTCAAGCAAATACCTCGAACAGTTTTTTAACGAGCAATCCTTTATGTCGCTTATTATTAGTAAATTATTTTACTACTTCGGATCTGTGGTTGTAATTTGTTTTTGGAATGGAATATGGCACTTGCTAGATACATATGAAGACATGGCTCTGATTTTAAAGTTAACTTTATTAGTATTACCTACAGCATTTTTAATTGTCTCGAAAAATGTGTCCATCTTATTAATTACGCCAGCAAGCTTAGCCGTGGACTTCGAACCGTTTATAACGTCCAACACACATTTTCAAACACAGGCAACGTGTACAACTTTTGTAACATATTTAGGAGATGTTATATTTTCGTATGTGTTAGTTTACGGATCTTGTGTAACCTTTTGGTGGGCAGTGTTTAATTTTGTTACAGAATTGTTGTATCCCGACAATCTAAAACTATCTTTGTGTTTGTCTGTTATATATGGCTATGTCAGCTATTGGTTACAGCTTCCGATTAGGTCTATGGCAATACGTTTTTCATCGCATTTTGAGAATGTTAATCTCTTCAAACTGTTATTGTATCAGTTTTTAAACTTAATATGTGCAATCTCTGTAATTAATATATGGAGAGGAATTTGGGGGTTGACTAGCTTGTACATTTACCCGAAGACTGAATGGAAGAGAGGATTGATTTTGCACAGTACTGGATCATTAGGCTTGTGGTTAATTGGAGCCATTCGGTCAATGGGTTTAGTCAGATTTGCAGATGATGCTGATGAGGAATGCTTGAAACGTATGCAATACCTACAGAATATTAATAATGTATGTTATTGTAAATAAACAATAAACGGGTATAGACAACGTAAATATCATTCTGCTTCTTTACTGGACAGAATCCATCAGTCAGGATGCAATACATCAAGCATTGGTGCACGGATGCATGCGCAGTGGTGGATTTGGGGTGGGGGGGGGGGTGCTTAACAGGTCTTCTTTGGTTTAAATAACAATGGAATATTAAAAATAGATGCACAGCGGGTGTATAGAGATATAAGAGACTCATAAGAGGACAAGGCGGACCTCTTACTGCAAGCAGTTTTATTTGTCACAAAACAAAAATCTGGATTTAAGCACCCCCTTCCCCAAATCATAATCCTGGATCCGCCCCTCATGTGTGTGAGGCTATTATAATATGGAACTATTCAAATTAAATACAAAAACAGTAAAACTGCGCAAAAACTTATAGAGTTTGATGTAATTATCCGTGTACGCAAGGCAGACCGTCTCCATTCCATACGTTATAGCTCGTCTCACCACTGTCTTTTATATTTTTCCCTTCCCTTTTGTCGCAAAGTAAACCTGACACTTTTCTCCACCCAAGCTATGCTGCTTGCACTCTTTTCTTGATCTCGCCACACCCTCCGTTTCTCTCTGCACAGTTGACCCAAAATAAGTAAACTCTTTTTCCTCCTCTACTTTCTGCAACCTCGCAGTTTCTCCCGCATCTCGTTCGCTGAGTCACATGAATTCAGACTAGACACCAGATACTGATACATTTGTCGGAAATTAAGTTAGAAGAAACGTCACTCAGACATGCAAAAACTGGCCAAAAATGATGATGATTTTAAAAATACTGCATGAGCGTATCCTAATTTTCTTGTTGAAGCCCTGATATAAGTATTAAAGCTTGTTTATGTAATTACTAACCTTTTTTTAATTAGATTTTTTTACATAACATTTGCATGGGGTGGCGAAGGAAAACAAAGCATACTTTTCTTTTAGACTATTCCTTGTACTGTATTACCGTGGTGCTTTTCAGTGAAAGTATGAAAGCTTAGATTGAATTTTGAATTCAGGCAATCTCACTGTCTAATTCACCCTGCCTATTTGATAAATTTTATTACATGAACTTAATTTTAACAAACAACAACAAAAAGTAAGCATAACTGTTTGATTAGCAAGAAGAGTGGGTTATATGTTGTCTTGCGTTACCGCATGCTTTTATTACACTCGCCCTACTGAAGTGGGGAGAGGGTATTGTAATGAACTCCGTTTGTGTGTTTTTCTGTCCGTCTGCATCCATATCTCAAAAGCTATTGGGCCGATTTACTTCAAACTTTCAGGTAATGTAAGAACCAACCGTAGCAAGGGCCACCTAAGGTTTGGTGCTGATCCGCCTTACCACAGGGATTCTTGATTCTAATCTATTTGATTCTGTGTCTACTGCCCTCTCTAGGTGACAAAAACTAGAAACTAGACGACAACCCGTAGGCTTATCTACTATTAGCTGCTGTATTAAAATATCAAACGATAACCTTTCTCGAACCTGATAGCAGTAGTGTTTTTTTCTGATCAATTTGAGCTAAATTCCTATTCTAAACAAAATTAATTTCACCTTAACCAAGTTTTACATGCTAACGAGATGTTTACTGCTGCTTAGGCTTATGCGGGCCACCTGAACTTGTTACTATAGTACAGTTTACACTAACTGAGATTTTAGACGACATGTTTGATTAAAAAACAGGCGAGGACGTAATCGTTTACGATTGCCTTGTTTCGTATGTAATGACATCAATGTCATTGACATTGTCACTTCCCCAAGGGGCGGCGAAACGGCAGGTACGGCGACTGCCGTACCAATATTTCGTTCTATGTAAAACTTTGGATAAAAGAGATATAAATACATGAGCGACATTTCCGAGTATCTACAGTTGACATATACCTTAGCCTCAACCATTGTGGGGCTGGTGTAGATATTTAGTTGTAAAATTCATGTCTAAACTACGACAATTAAAAAAAAAGATTTTAAACGTGTGTCGTTTCTGGACAGCTGATATAAATTTTTTATGAGAATCTAGAGGGGTAAATTCAAATTGTGGTGGTTGTACCATTATTAAAGTGCTTACTCCCTACTACCTGCCTTCTTTCCTGTATGTGTGGCCCTCACCAGGTATATTGTACGCTCCATTGTTGTAAAATAAATTTATAGTTGTTTCAGATTGCGGACGAAAACGAGACTATTAACTTACTGAATCCCGATATAAATACAAAAGTGGCAAATGATAACTTCATAAAAATGCAAAATGGCGAACCGTCCCGCACCTCAAAGTGATTTTGGACCAAAGGCTTAATTGAAAGAAACGATATGGATTCACAATGTCCGTATTTAGCACAAGAGTATAAAATTCAGGGAAAATGTATTTAAAAGTTGGTTTAATTAAAAAAAAAAATAGATATATATATATAACTTGTCATCTAGTAATTGAAGTCACGTTGTAACATCAGTCATACATTGCCACTTGTATGTGTGTGTCTAAGCACGTCACGTCGGTGAACAAGAGGAAAATGGCCGAAGAATATTATAGTGTTTTACAGAGTCGAAATATAAATGCACGCAATAATTTTATTATCAGTCACAATATTTTGCAAAGTACACTACCGGTACACTTTGGGTGATTAAAAAGAAACCAGTGACTTGTCAGCCATTATGACAATTACAAAAAATGGAAACACACTATAATGTACGTATATACATTTAACAGACAGACAGGATGAGAACAATGCCTATGCTCCGGTGCAGCCAGGATGGAATGAAAGGGCGTCAGACCTGCGAGCGAGGCGAGGAATTTAGGCTGGGACCGAGGGCCCCGTTTTCGGTGTACAGGGGCGGAATCCCTGGAAAAAAAATACATGCTATAGACACAGAGTTCATCAAATGTCCCGATTTTCAGATCAGCCTGTCTTTTGTTTTGAAGTTCATACTTGCGGGCGAGCGAGCAATTTAGCCTGAAGGTCAGGGGGCCGCCGAGGGCCCCCGGTAGGAGTCAAGGGCCGAAGATCTTTTTTTGCGTTATTTTACAAAGACACATAGGAGTCCATCAAAATGTGAATTTCCCGTTTTCCAGATCAGCCTTTCTTGGATTCGAAGCGAAGCGAGCAATTTAGGCTGGGAGCCAGGGAGCCGCCGAGGGCCCCCGTCAGACGGATAAAATTACGTTATACTTCATGCTAAAAGACACATTAAAGTCCATTAAAATGTCCCGTTTTCCATCAGCCTCTCTTGGTTTCGAAGTGTAACGCACGGTGACCAGAAATACTGGAAAGGAAGAGAGGCGAAGTTTAAAAGTTCAAAGCGAACAAACCTTTCAATAACAACACTCGAATACATTTAATAATAAGCTTTTCAAAGTGTAATAATTTTATCTTTTTTACCGGGGAAAAACACACCCGAACCAATATGCGACATTTTTTTAATATAATCTTCTATGTTCGGAGGTACTCTCTAAAATGTGGTTAATTGAAGTCCGAACCCTAAAATGGTAGTTCACCACTTTTAATGTTGCACCCCTCAAGCCCGTAATCAAGATTGTTTGAAGGGGTTCCTTTGGAAGGAGCGGATACAGACATGGGGTGCAATGTGCGGGAGCGTAGTTTACCCTACCATGGTCGTCGCTAAGGTAGACACACGGAAATTTGAGAATATTACACTTCTAGATGCTCGGAAATGGCACTCTTAAACATTACATTTAAAAGTGCTTCAATTTAACGTAACCGAAGTATGAATATGTTTTCAATTGATGAAAACAACACACCCATTTCAGCTGCATTATAGTTGCTGGGCTGAGAAGCGAAAATTTATTTATTTTTTCACATCTATATGATCGGAAATGTTGCTCGTTCGTGTTGTAAATGCTTTTGAAATAAAAAAAAAAATACCGCAATTGAGGCATGGCTGTGTTACAAAACCACACCCATCTCAGTCCCACAATAGTTGCTGCTGAGATGGGAAAACTTTACAATAAGGATACCTAGACTCCCGGACTTCAATGGTCACAATTTAACACAATTGATGCATGATTTAGTATAAAAAAGAAAACGCTAAACTCGGCTTCATCGTGATCGACTGAAGTGAGAAAATATACAGAATTTAACATTTCTAGATATTAAGAATTGACAATATTATTTTCAATTTAATTTCAAGTCATTGAAGGACTGTGGGGTTATCTCGTTTTGGGGGTCACTAGACAAGGGAGTTTACCCGAAAGGGGTTGCTATAAAAGGGACCATTAAAAAACCCAACGGGGTTGCCTCTCCACACCCCCCCCCCCGTCCCCCAGACTGGGGAATCTGAGACAATTACAATACACATAATGTAAGATGCTCCCTGTAATAGGCTAAGTGTGGACTTCTGGATTCAGACACATTTCCGCAATTTGGTCATTGAGTGATGTCCTCTTTTATCAGATATTTGAAAAGCTATTGAAATACTTTATTCAAAGCTAAGTACCATTTTGCATTATTAACGATTTTAACCTGGCGTATTCCTTCCAAAGTTCTATTTTGTCAAAAAATAATTAAAATATTCTAATAAATAGGCCTATTTTGTATTAAAACTTTGAAATATAGATCCGGCATGTTTACACTATAAAATTCAAAAGTTGTGGTTCCTTCGGCAAGAGCGGATCCAGATATGGGGGTGCGTGGCGCGGGGAGCGTAACCTACCTCAGCCCCACCAGTCGTGAGGTAGGCAGGCAGGGGCAGAGGGACGTAGACGCGCCTTCCTATTATCGGCAAAACGTGTTGTGCCACACTTATGTTAAGAGTGCCTGGTCTAAAATTGACCATAAAAATAAAAAAATGGCATACAAATGTACCATGCATAACATAAACAGGGTACCAAAACACAAAAAGAGGAATAACGTTTGTTTTGTTTTTATTTTCGTTTTATTTTTTGCTTGTCAAAATCAAAACCGGGACCACACCCACCCACATCTATAGGAAAGTTTGCCTTCACTTTTTGCCGGATCCTGAATCCGCTTCTGGTGTTTAGAATATTGCATTTTTAGGTGCTCAAAAATGCAATTAAATTTTATTTCGTAGGTACATACCCATATAACAAAATAAACATAATAGGCCTATAAACAATACAATAGGCCTATGTGTATAATTGTACAATTTATACCACACACTTTCTTCATTTAACTAATGCAGGATAGTAAACCATCTACAAAACATAGATGAAAATTTAGAAATTTACATAACAATATCTGAGATGAGGCTGTTTTTTGAAATATAGATTCTTGGCATAAAACCATGTACAGTACCGATTTCTTAATAAATTCATTAAACGACAGTAAAACCCACACGAAACAAGCGCTAGCACTGCTTGATCTTGGTTTACCTAGAAGTAGTCTTAAAGCATTGTTGTAGCAAACTCTTAAAGAATTTGTAATTTGTCCACAAATTAACACAATAAAAATGCATACAATAACTTCTGAATAACATACATTTTACCAAATCCGCATAGTTTTAATGAAAACGTCTCTTTAGAGAACTGGCACGAATGCATAAAGACCTATACTGACGGGCAATGTCAGCATCGTCACTTGATTCACGCATAAAAACATGACCAAGATAGGTAAATGATGGTACATAAGTTAACTGTTTTCCACATAAAGATGTTACTGGATCTCCAATAAGTCCTAATACGAGGACAGAAACAAATACATGTTAATTTTTTACAATTAAAACTTATATCATGAGTGTAATATTCTTCTATTTTTGACTACAACAAATGACACCTCAATTCATAAACCAGTTAATGTTTGTCTCCTTTTATTTCTATCCTTTCCGCAATCCAACTGTTTAAACTATACCTGTCCTACACGATACTACGATACATCCTACGCTCATAATAACTTGATATCCACTACACAAATCACGTTGTCTCCGTTCTACATCATCGCTGGCGTTGCCAGGTACACTTAATATATTTAACTCAATTCTACAACACTACAATGAGTACCTGCATGATTTTCACTTATTCTAACAAGTTCCTGTAAACCCCGCTACCGACGGTGACAACAAAACAATATCAGCATAACTCCGATGGTTAAACACAAGACCATTTTTTCTGACACCCAATACTAGTTTCTAACTTTTCATTCAAAGTATTATCTTAAACGTTATATAAAAGAGGGGACATTACCCCTCCCTGCTAATACTATTGGAAACGCGGAATTCAAAAGAGTAACATGTTCCCCATGTCTCTGTAAATGTTTAGATTGAATACCAATTACACAAAAGTCAAATCACAGTATACTTAGTCCCACGATTAATTTTTCAAACAAGGTTCAATGGTCGAAATGACACTCTTCACACAAACATGTAATAAAGGTGTTCCAATTTAACGAAATTGAGATGTGATTCATTCGAAGAAAACATGACACTTCATCTCAATTGTTGAGGCGAGAGGCGCACATTTTAGAATGTGGCCCCTCTGATTATCGTAAATGATGCTCTTTTACGTTATAAATGTTTTTTTGTAGTTTAATATTAAATGTAATTGAGGCATGACTGTGTTACAATTTGAATACTGTACAGATACAGAGGTTCCAACCCTCCCGATTTGTCCGGGAGTCTCCCGAAATTTAAAACAGTCTCCCGATTTTTTAAAGCAATCTCCCGATTTTCTGTTAAAATTTAAACATGTTCTAGTACCATAATTTGGCTTGGAACAACATGTAATCAATAAATACAGTACTTTCAAATCGTAATTGACGCTAGTTAACACCTTTCTGGCCTGTTTTTTCGGCCTTTCCATCATAATGCAGTAAAAGGGTAGTATTTTTAAAATATGTTTATTTTTAAATATATCTATATGTTTATTTTTAAATGTTGAATTTTTTAGGGAGACCGGGGGAATGTTCTAGGATTTGCTTCGCAGCATGCACTTACAATTTGTAATTACTAGTTTACACTTTAAGTAATAATATTAGTCTGTCTGTCTACTTTTTATTTTAACCTAATAGAATCAAACGACAAAATACAGCCTTACATAGTTAAACTTCACTGTATATTCTGCATATATATTCCAAGGCACGAGGTATTTAAACAAGGCCTGCATTTGCATAGCACATTTTGAAATCTCGACTATTGTTTTTATAGAGGAGTCTTCCAATGCATATGCGTTATCGATAACTGAAAAGCAATTAATTGCTAATATAAACGCAATTAAGAACGTACAATAGATTTAACCTACAATTTCTATGAATATGCATACTAGCCTGGTTTTGTTGAAATTACGGGCATACTTTAATGTTTTTTTTATTTTAAACTTTACCTAACATCCATTAATATTTTATTATTTTGTTTTAAACCAGTAGGCTTTGCATGCACAAGCGATAGCTGGCAGGATCGA
>JAOTQE010025168.1:0-10512 GCA_025631205.1 Nesometra sesokonis | reverse complement strand
TAATTTAGAACAGTAAAAATAAGATAATGATCACTTATTGCAATTTTTACAACACCAGTGTGAACATGTTTATCAGGGATACTACTTAATATTAGGTCAATACACGTGGATGATTTGGTTGTGACTCTTGTCGGTTCATGAATAAGCTGATGTAATGCGAACATGTTCTCAATGTTATTAATTGGGTTATCATAATGGTTAACATCGAGCTTATAATCTATATTAAAATCCCCAAGAATAATTACTTCTTTGATTTCATTAATTGCGCTTTCGAACATATTTGCCATTTCATCAAAATATTCACTTCACAGGTTGGTCGGGTTTGGCCAATAACTTTCCCTTTTAGCCTCATCTTAGATCATCCAAGAAACCAGAGTGAGGCTTGTATAATCGCAAAATCTACTCTTTGGAGAGATTCCCAATGGTGTTGAAAGATACAAGGCATATTTAATGTTTAACAGACACGTTTAATATTGAGGAACCGTTTATTTACCAATTAATTTCTTTGAATGTCCATTGCTTATTCCCTGTAATTGTATATAATAATTTTGGATACAACCATTCAAAACTTTATATACATTTGGAAATGTTTATTATGAATCAAAATATATTTCATAATTAAAAACAACAATCTAGACAAAAATTTGGTGAATATCTCAATGTGATCTATCTCACCTCGATGCGCCTCATTGTGTGGTGAGACCTCATATTTTATTTATTTTCATTCATAGTTAGTGGTATTAAAGACGAAATTACAACAAAACAAAACAAAGTGGAATTAGCCGACACTGATTTACATCATGGTGTTTTTATCGTGTCAAAAGATAAAAGAAATTTCAAATGAAGATATTGCACATACAAACAAATGAAATTATACATTTTTGTTTTGCTTTATGAAAGATACCGTTTTCACAGTTTAAGTGCAATACATTTGGAATTACATGTAATTCATAACCCGTTCTCTCAATCTTTGTTCATCGGCTCCAACAACTTCGTCCACCTGGAGAAACGAAAAAAAAACAGAGTGTTAGTTATATTATGTAAACCCAATCTTTCCAAACATGCGAATGATAAATGTGTGATTTTTTTATATATACAATTTATTGGATTAATTTTTAGCATCACTTGTCATATTGAGTTTGATACCCTTACTTAACCTTTGCTGGAAAATGGTAACGCATGTTCCTATCCCTTCATATCCCAAATATTAAAAATCACATTGGATATCTTTTAACAAAAATACACGAAATCGCATAATGGCTCCCACTATAGTGATGTTTTACGTTTTTATAAATGCCGTAATTTGCATTGTATTTACAGTAGTCTAACTAAATTGAACTCTCATGGTGTCGTAATTTAAGGTATGTTTTTGGTGAAATCTTTGCGATAATGTTAAGACTATGTGTATTTAGCCATTGTGTGAGTTGTATGGCCGAACGGTTATGCATAAACAACAGCACGGGTTTGAGAGTGTTTTTGCACAATGGGGATTTTATCTTTAGATCCTCGATCATGTCTCGAAACCAGATACTAGTGCTGTATTGTAGAGTTTCTTCAGACCAAGTTGGAGAGAGATTAAATAGTTTTGAGCTTGTATTGCATTAAAGCATTTTTTCTCATTTCAACATTCCAAATACCAAGCAGCATGAGAAGTGTAGTATAAAGTAAAAGTATCTCGTTTGAGACTTTAGTTCCACTCATTTTTCAATTAAAGGTATTGTCGTATTTATATTATTTTTTAGTGATGCAGTAGCTACGGAGATAAAGGCCAAGGTTAAATTCCCAAAAGTAATATTTCCGGTCATTTTAGGTAAAGTTTGCCATTTCAACTAATAGGAAAATGTATGTTGGAAAAAAGTTGAGATCAAATTCAAGTCTCTAGATTCAGTGGTTGCAAAGCTAAAACAGCACAGATATATATGCGGTTATTTTGAAAAACACCCTCTAAAACAAAAACTACTGCAAGGCTATCACATATTTTCTAATTCTAGGGGTCTTGACCATGCCAAATATCAGCAATATTCTCATAATTTGATACCGACCAATCCTCCCCTCCCCCAGCTGATAGGCTAGACTTGATCAGTCTTAGTCAGATTTTCTCTTTTTTCGCTTTAACGTTTAAATTTAATAATGTTGCAATATTTGACTGCCTTTCGCTTTCATGGGCTTCTCCTAATCGGGTAACGGTCGTCGGCACACACACTTCCAGTTATCTTATGATGATTGTACTTAATGTTTACAACTCTACCTGCTTTCCTTCGATATAAAACTTAAAGGTGGGCATCACATGAATTTCTTCTTTCACAGTTATATCCTGAAGGTTGATAAAATTTAAAATAGATATTTAATATTGAGATAATAATATTATCAGGGGCGATAGAATTATGTTATGAATGTATACTCCAGGATGTCTTCTATGAGAATCTAGACGCATATTATTTAAAAATCCACCCCTTTGTACAACAAGTCCTTCTGAGCCCTGCACACAAACTTACAAACATAGATCTACACGCTGGAGGCCCTCATTGCTAAACCTAATGCCACCCCTACGTATGAACGTTTTAATTTAATATATTTCAGCACAATTTTGTTCAGAATTATTATTAATAACATCAACAACAACAACACTGATAACAACACCAATACTAACCTGAACACCAACAAAACACCGACACCAACAACAAGAACAACAGTAATAAATAGCTAGAGGGAATCGTAACTGGCGAAGACCCAATACCAGAGAAAGACGAAACGACTAAAACGACTAAATTACGGAGAGGAATTTGGGAAAAAGATGTATCCCATAATGATAAAGCAGAGTGGATAGACTGGGTCAAACGAGAAGTTGAAGAAAGCACCTTTAAACAGGACGAACTATCAATTACTTGTTATATAATAAGAAATCAGGCAAGTAAACCTGCCAATTGGAAGTCACCCAGTCCGGATAATGTTCATGGATATTGGATCAGAAATATCAAATCTCTACATCCTCTGTTAGCAGCCGTGGTGAGTAACTACATAACTTCGAGAATCATACTGCTGATCATGAAAGACAAAGTCAAGGAAATTGAAGTAACGAACTATAGACCTATAACATGAAACTTGTCACCAGCATCCTTTCTAATAAGATCTACGGGCACCTGGATCGTAATATGCTACTGCCTGACAAACAAATATTGTTTCTGGAAAAATGCAAGGGGTACTAAAGACCAGCTGCTTATAGTCCAGTAAAAATAAGGTTTGACCTCGGACAAATTGCAACAGAAGGTTTTTTTTATTTTATCTTGTTTGATGGGTAACCCTGAGTACCATATCCAAAATAGGACAAAATCGGACCACTGGAAGGGGTCTAATTTGCATATTTAAAAATGGCCGCCATTTTCTATGAACACTCCAGATCTCAGCAACCATCGGTCAAAGAGCGCTGATTCTTGTCTCATGGTGTTCAGAATATACATATTCCTATTTACTCTAATGGAAAAGTTTTACCAAATATTACCGGAAGTATGATTTTCTGACAATTTAACCTTTGACCTGGATTTATATATCTCAATAACGACTAGTCGTAAAGTATTAAAATTGGTGTCAAATTGTACATAATATACATATTTCTATTTACCGTAATAGAAAATTTTGTCCAAAAATGACCAGAAGGGGTTTAATTTGCATAATTAAAAATGACGGCCATTTTTGTAAGAACAATTCAGATCTCGACAACCGCTGGTCATAGCGAGCTGATTCTTGTGCTATGGTTTCCAGAATATACATATGTGGAAGAGCCAAGCCAAATGAGACATAAGTCGGAAAATTGAAATTTTTTATGGATTATAAAACTACACATTATTATCTTTAACATGCAAAAAAAAATCAGTTTCATACGATGTTTCCTTTCGAAGTTATGAACAATCGAAGTTCGAACATTCAAAATGTAAGTTTTGAGAAAACTGCATTTGAAAATTGTTTATCTATATACATTGACTAAACAAGGTCATTTTAAATTGCATTTTTAGAACATTTTTTGATCATATATCTGAAAATTGTTAAGATAGTATGAAAGTTGAATGTATGAACAATATTTTTTAAATAAAATAAAATTGGAAAAAATTGACCATTTTTTAATTTCTGCCTATTGTGGAAAACTAGCATTTGCGACTTATGTCTCATTTGGCTTGGCTCTGCCACATATTCCTATTTACTCTAATGGAAAACTTTGACTTAATATTATCGGAAGTATCATTTCAGGCTTTTTGACCTGGTTTTATGATATCTCGATAACGACTAATCGTACAAGGTTGCTATTAGTTTCAATTTGTTCAAAATATACATATTTATATTTACTGTAATAGAAAAAAAATGTCTGAAAATGACCGGAAGGGTCTAATTTGAATAGGTAATGTTGTATGAACAGATCTTGGTTAGCGCTGGTCATAGAGTCGATACTTGTGTCATAGTGTTCAAAATATGCATATATTTCTACTTACTCTAGTGGAAGCTATTGACCAAATATATCCCGAAGTACAATTTCTGACATTTGACCTTTGACATTGTTTTAAGATATCTCAATAATGACTAGACTAAAGATTTGATATTGGTGTCAAATTGTACAGAACATATATATGCCCAACACAACTTAGTTTAATTACTTTTAATGTACCCATAACATTGTTGAAAAACAAAATGGGAAGGAATGAAATCTTGGTGCCCCATCAGAAAGTGTAAAAAATCAGAAAAAATATACCATTTCAGGCACGGCTTCAATCCAGGGGGCACCCAACCCAGCCCCTTTCCCTTTTTTGACTTGAAAAAATATTAGTTTAACTTAAAAAAAAATTATCCGTGAAAATTGACTCTCAGTTATACAGTAAACCGATCTTGTTTGAAAATTGACCAGGGGAGGACCTAGACCAATAAAAACAACACGAAATTTGACACAGGGCCGCGAGGATCCGTCCCTGCATTTTTAAAACTAAAAATGAATTTTTGCCTAGAACCTGACCATAATTCACACATTAATTGGTCGGAGTTTGATGTCTTAACAAATGTTTTCTTGGCAATCTGAATTTTCTGTACAGTTAGTAATCTGCGCCATTGATTTTTCTTGTGTGCCTCTTTAGTCCTTACCATATGTATTGCCATGTTGCTCTCCACACATTCCAAGATACCAGTTACGCTACCCGTTTTGCTTATCACAACACAGAATTCAACACAGAATGCTAATTTATAGACACTAGATTCCTCACTGGTGGATCGTTTGAACTAAGTTGGTTATATAAAATCTGCAATACCATTTAGTACAAGATTGAGTGTACGTAGAACGTCATCTTCAGTTGGTAGGGCGAAGTATGACTAGACTCTGAGCAGACTGCTAAGAAAGACTGCCAAGTTATCTTCACACTTCTGTTTCAACCATTTGTTTAACCTTATCAAGGTATGGGCGCATGAGGCAATCTCAATGTGAAATGAGTCTGCGATATGACAACTAAATACGCAAATTGCCTCACCATTGTGGTGTCTTGTGTGTTTATTCCTCGAGTCTGTGCATACCAAAGTGCATAAATGTTCTTCTTTAACTTCTCATGACTAGTTATGGTGTGTTCTCGTAACTATTTCTGCTCATTCTCGTCCAATCTTTACCTGTTGCTTGTCAAAGATTTTATTTTATTTGCACCAGCTTGTCAAACATTTACAGATCGCATTCACACTAAAAATTGGTGGTTGAAAAATTCTTGAGATCTTCAGGTTTGATCTTGTGCAGTTTAGTGGCCTTCTTGCTGATTCTGCTCTCTGCAGAAATTTATACTTTCCATACGCTGTTTCATTCCTGGTTACTAAGTCTTTGGCACCATGTTGACAAATTTGCTGACCTAGATATATCTCCACAGGTGTTTTTCCACTGGGAGAGAGTATGGTGCTCTGTATAAAGAAAGCATATCCTTTACATTCATGGAAGCATTTCAAATAGATCATTCTGAAAGATGACCATGTTCAGAAAAGGGTTTGCTACACAGCACGTAACCATGTTAATACCTTCAATTCAATTATAAAAAAGTCAGATTTTTGATAAAGGTGACTGGCTTGAACATGATTGTTGTTGCATTGGGTATTTTGCTATGTTTTTTTACAGTATTCACAGGTTTGTGGTAGAGAATTGATGCTACAGTATCCCATCTGAGCAAATCTGCGTTCTATGAAGAATGCTTCTTGGGCTTTCCTGCCAATAAAACTTGAAGATCTCCCACATGGGTCACTTGAGATAATTGGATAGTTGACAGCTCCTGAAATGTTCTTAAAATTTGTTTATGTTATAACAATAAGCTTTGTAGTAAGCAAAATACCTACAAAGCTGTCTAGGTCTATAAAATATGTATGTCATTGTCAGCAAAATATGTGCAGTTGAGCGCAATTTTCTTAGGCTCGAGGAAAGGATCGGTGATGCTTTCACAAAATGAAATTGCCAGTAGAATAGAAGGAATCAAAATTCAAACAGTGCACACACAAGACCATAGTACGGTAGATAGATACAGATCCAAAATAATAATTTTAGTGGCACATTTATTGCCCATGCTCTGTTATCCATTCATCAAGGCTCACATTCATTTATATATCCTGCTTGAAAATAAATATGATTGTAAGGTGAGTATTGACCCCAAAACACAGGGTTAAACTTCAAAACAGGAAAATGTAAAAGAATGGCAAAGTTGTGCAAAAAAACTGTATTTTTCAGTCAAAATAGTGGTTATTTTAAATTTTGGACATTTTGAGCCGAGGCATCCTTAATTGGAAATACAATCAGTTATGCAGATTTGTAAATTCTATGGGTTAAATGTCACTTATATGAATTTCCGCTCATTTACGGACAAAATTTTCTATTACAGTAGATAGGAATATGTACATTTTGTACAATTTGACACCAATACCAGCCCTCTACGACTATTAGTTATTGAGAAGTCATAAAACGGGTCAAGGTCAAAATGTCAAAAATCGTACTTCCGGTAATATTTAGTCAAAGTTTCCCATTACAGTAAATAGGAATATACACATTCTGATCACCATGGCTCAAGAATCGACTCTGTATGACCAGCGGTTGCCGAGATCTGGAGTGTTCTTACAAAAATGGCCGCCATTTTAATCATGCAAATTAGACCCCTTCTGGTCATTTTTGGACAAAATTTTCTATTACGGTAAATATAAATATGTATATTATGTACAATTTGACACCAATTTTTACACTCTACGCCTAGTTGTCATTAGAATATCATAAATCAAGGTCAAAGGTCAAATTGTCAGAAATCTTACTTCCGGTAGTATTTGATCAAACTTTTTCATTAGAGTGAATAGGATTATGTCTATTGTGAACACTGCTGTTCAAGAATCGACTCACTATAACCAGCGGTTGCCGAGATCTGGAGTGTTCTTACAAAAATTACCGCCATTTTTAATTATGCAAATTAGACCCCTTCTGGTTAATTTCGGACAGATTTTCTATTACAGTAAATAGATATGTGTATTATGTACAATTTGACACCAATTTTAACACTCTACGCCTAGTCGTTATTGAGTTATAATAAATCCAGGTCAAAGGTCAAATTGTCATAAAATCGTACTTCCGGTAATATTTGGTAAAACTTTTCCATTAGAGTAAATAGGAATATGTATATTCTGAACACTATGGAACAAAAATCAACTCTCTATGACCGATGGTTGCTGAGATCTGGAGTGTTCATAGAAAGTGGCGGCCATTTTTAATTATGCAAATTAGACCCTTTCCGGTGGTCCGATTTTGTCTTATTTTGGATATGGTACTCAGGGTTACCTCTCAAACAAGATAAAATAAAAAAAACCCTTCTGTTGCAATTTGTCCGAGGTCAACCTATTTTTAGGCATATATTTACTGGACTATTATTGATAAAGCAATCTCACATTACAAATTGCAAACGACGGCAAGTTGGCTTGGCAATGGGCTGGATTGACTACAAAAAGGCGTTCGATATGATCCCCCACAGATATGATCCCCCAAAGTTTCTTAAATGTTTAAAGTAGCCGATAATGTTCTAAATTTCGTAAAAAATAGCATGGTAAACTGGGAAACCTGAATGACATCTAGAGGAGAAATTCTTGGTAATGTAACAATTAAAAGAGGAATTTTCAAGGAGACAGTCTTTCACCCCTGCTATTTGTTATTACACCACTCTTCTTTATCCTTGGAAAGGTCAATGCTGGCTAGCAATTCCAAGTAAAAGGCCAGTCTATCAATCATCTTTTGTTCATGGATGACTTCAAACTTTTTGGAAAGCCAGAAAAAACAATTAGACAGCCTCTTGAATTCAGTGCGGATTTTCAGTAAGAATATCAAAATGGTGTTTGGTATAAATGTTTAAGAGTTTTCCTCATGAAACGTGAACACTACTGTAGCTTCCGAATTCACATTAAGTTAGTCAAACCGTTTGTTGCTACGCAACGGTCTTAATTCATCTACCAATTATCATAGAACCTGTATGCAAATTAGTAGAATGAGCTGACTTGTTATTGTTGTTACTATTTTCGGAGAGAACGAACGTTGGTTTGTTCGTGATGGACATGTAAGAGTTATAGTTGGATGTGCCCGTATCATAGTTTGGTTTTGATTTGGTTGGAAGTGTCCATAGTAAGCAATCAGTTGTGATTAGATATTGTCGAGGTAACCTTGGTAAGTTTGCTCATTTCTATTTTGTAGACAGGCAATACGAATATGAGTTATAGTGATAGGCGTACGCTCAGTATTTGAATACCATTATACAGTATATAGGCTTTACCGTATGTGAAGCTTTGTCATACCGCTTATGTTTATACTGTACTATATAGGCCTATACTTATGCATTATTGTAGCCTACCATAATTGCGATAGGCCTTTATTTATTATTTGATTTCAGTTATTCGGATGTTGGAAAAAAGTGTAATAAAGAAAATAAAGTTCCAAACCGCATTGACTGAGTTATTGTCTAATCACAACTACTCTCACAGAGAAGGCTTGAAGCTGCCGTCAAATGAGAAAATAAAGGAAATCGACCAGGAAATGGTTATAAATATCTTGGCATACTAGAACCAGATGGGTTTAAGAACAAGACTTTGAAAGAAAATATAACATCAGAATACATAAGAAGAATTACGAAAATATTGAAATCCAAGCTAAACAATAAGAATACGATAGACGCAATCAACTCCAGTGCAGTATGTAACGTCGTATTTTGTAATAATTGTCGTATTTTATAATACCTGTCGTATTTTGTAATAAACTTGTCGTATTTTGTAATAACCTGTCGTATTTTGTAACAAATTTAGCTGTCGTATTTTGTAATAAAGTCTGTCGTATTTTGTAATAACTCGTCATATACCCATTAGCTCCTATATACTTAGTCATTTTTATGGGTTTCTAGAAAGTCTTAGTTTTCTAGATCTAGAAAACACAGATCACCAAGTGGACTGTTCCATTTATTAGAAAGGGATTTATCCTGAAATATAACTAATGCTTTTAAATTACCATTAACAATAATTACCATTATTTAGAGGATGTTTGAATAATTCTAAATGGTTGTTAGGTTAATTTGTGGTCTAGAGGTTTGGGTTCAATTCATACCCTAATCATCAAGTTCCAGGTTAGAATTGCAGAACGACTTTAGCTACGACGATGAAACTTGGCATGGTGATTCACCATATATCAGATAGTGTCATGTGAGTGTTTTCAAACACATGGGGTTAGAGGGTGGGGAAGGGAGAGGGAGTGAGGGAGTTTGAGAACGTCTGAAGCTACGATGATGAAACTTTGCATGGTGATTTTTCATATATCAGAGAGTGTCATGGGATTGTTTTCAACCACTTGGGGATTGGGGGTGGGGCGGGAAGAGGGGGTGGGGAGTTTGAGAACGGCTTACGCTACGACGATGAACATTTGTATTGATTCATCATATATCAGATAGTGTAATGGGAGTGCTTTCAAGCACATGGCGTGAAGGGTGGGGAGGGGAAAGGGGTGGGGGAGTTTGAGAACGGCTCAAGCTACGATAATGAAACTTTGCATGTTGATTCACCATATATCAGAGAGTGTCATGGGAGTGATTTATAGTCAAGCACATAGCGTGAGGGGGTGGGGATTGGAGATGTGGAAGTTAGAGAATGGATTAAGCTACGACGATGGTGCATGGTGATTCACCACCAGAGAGTGTCATGGGAGTGTTTTCTCAAGCACTTGGTGTGAGGGGGTGTGGAGGGGAGACGTCGTGGGGGAGTTTGAGAACGGCTTAAGCTACGACGTTCTTAAACTCCCCACCCCTCTCCCCTCCCAACCCCCTATCCCCATGTGGTTGAAAACACACCCATGACACTCTCTGATTTATAAAAAATCACCATGCCAAGTTTCATCATCATAGCTTAAGCCGTTTTCAAAATCCCTCACCCCCTCTCCCCTCCCCACCCCCTCACGTTATGTGCTTTAAAGCACTCCCATGACACTCTCTGATATATGGTGAATCACCATAT
>JAOTQE010025157.1:0-10513 GCA_025631205.1 Nesometra sesokonis | reverse complement strand
ATAATTTATGTCGAAATATTAAATCTTGTCACGATGGCGTGTATCTCATTGCTTGGAGTATGCATTATACTTTCTTATTATTGTATAATGTTTTTGTTTTTTTATCATTGGCTATTCCATTTTCCTAATCGGTGATTTAATGTCAAATTTATAAAAAAGAAGTAATGTTTTATAAATATTCTATACTGGTAATTATTAGTTCAGTAACCTCCTTTAGAAATCTGATTTCCAACATCACACAAATAAAGTACAAGTGGTTATTTAATTGTTTTTTTTTATTATTAGCTATTCCATTTCCCTAATGGGGGATTTAAAGTCAAATTTATGAAAAAGAAATAATGTTATATAAATAGTGTATACCACAAGTTTATTAGTTCAGTGACCTTAGAATTCGAAACAGAATTTCAATATCACACACAAAGTACATTGTTGTTGTATAATTGTTTTATTATCATTAACTATTCCATTTCCGTAATAGGGGATTTAATGTCAAGTTTTAAAAAAAGAAGTAATGTTATATAAATATTGTATCAGTAGTTTATTAGTTCAGTGACCTTAGAAATCGAAACAGATTTCAAATATCCCACACAAAGTACATGTGGTTGTATAATAATAATAATTGTTTTAAGATCATTAACTATTCCATTTTCCGTAATAGGGGATTTAATGTCAACTTTATGAAAAAGAAGTAATGTTTTATAAATATTGTATACGAGTAGTTTATTAGTTCAGTGACCTTAGAAATCGAAACGTATTTCCAGTAACACACACATAAAGTACATATGTTGTATAATTGTTTTAAGATCATTGACCATTCCATTTACCTCATAGGGGATTTAATAATTATTTATTTCATGTCACATTCAACAGTAAGTTTTCTCGCCACTTACAGGATGAGATCAACGCCATGCTTTCTAAACCAAGTCTCATTATGGGGCTTAGAGAGTGACGTTGTTATGTCGTGGGAACCAACCTAGCGTTGAGCAAGGTTCAAACCCAGAACCTTGGGATTGGAAGGCAAACATGCTAACCACCAAGCTACATCGCCACTCAAATTTGAAGATGTTAACTCACCCAAACCAACACCGAGAGAGTCCTATACCTATACTCTATATGAAAGGTCCACATCAAGAATGGAAGTACTGTACAATACACACTCCAAAAAATGAGATACACGCCATCATGTCAGGATACAATATTTCAACTTAAATTGTTTATGTTGAGGATGACATTATTTATGTCAAAATATTGAATCCTGACATGATGGAGTGCATCTCATTGCTTGGTGTATGTATTATACTTTCATTCCATGTATTTACATTATTTTCATGATTTTGGGAAAACCAAGATTTTTTGACAGTTTGGTTTTGAGAATTGGGCCCCACAAAAAAAAAGTTTATCACCTACCAATGCATATGTTGGGCGCAATTTAACAACTTGCGCAGTTTCTAAATTGCGCAGCGCAATTTACAAACCTTCAATAGAATTTATCTTAAAAGTCGGCCATATGATGTGTTTAATTAATGAAAGTTGCTGTACAGTTGAACCTCTTTAAGCGGATCACTCAGGTCCAGTAAAAAGTGTCCGCTTACGGGAGGTGGCCGCTTAATAGAAGTTTCGCCGAACCTTTGCTGGTTTGGCCGCGTCAAAAAATCCAAATTTCCAGTCAAAAACTTTCCAGTTGGCATCGGATCTCCTAATCCACCTCCGCTGGGCCTGCCCCTGTAATTATCAATACTAAATACAAATCATAAGATTGACTTTCAAGGTAAATTCTATTGATGGTTTGTAATTTGTGCTGCGCAATTTAGAAACTGCGCAAGTTGTTAAATTGCACCCAACACATACACTGATATTGGGACTTTAAGACACAGTCTGGTTAAACGTGAAGTCCGGTTTTTGGGAGGGTTGGTTTTGGGAGATTTAACTGTTGTATATAAATTTGTATCTTGATAGTTTAGTTCAATAACCGTAGAATATGACTTGCAATTTCACTCACACAAAGTACAGTGCTTGTCTACTTGTTTTAAGACTATGGATTATTTCATTTAACTAATGGGGATTTAATTTTAAATTTCAATCCAATAGTAGATATTGCTTACTTTTTTAACCCACAGACATAAATGGTATAACCTGGATATAACCTTTTCCTCTGTAATTTTTCTTTGCAATCATTTTTATAGCAAGTGCCTGTCATGTAAACATTTTAGATAATCTTATTTCATTTTATGTCTTTTTTTGACATTTTTTATATGGTTCATCAAACGAAGGAAGTAAATTTTATCATCTACTAAAAGTAAGAAAAAAAAACTCAGATTTAGATGTGGGTAGAAGTTAAAAAAATAATACATCATGACTTTTAAAAACAGCCTCATGTTTTTTAAAGTTGAATAACCAAACCAAAATATATTGTATAATTAAAGAAATTTAAAATATCACTTTTTTTCTGTGACCTAAATTTTAAATCCAAGAATAATTTTTAATGTCTTGTTAATTTTCTGTCTAATATGTGATGGTTAAATTTAGTTTTACAAAATAATTTATGATGCCTTTTATTTTTAATTGTCATTTAAAACATCAGCTATATTTTTTTTAAGTTTACCTTTAAATCTTTATGACAAGGTTAAATTTAATTAACTTTCACATTCTATAATTTAATCAATTTATAGATATAAATGGCATAATGACATAGATAATATGAACTCGACATCAATAAAACAAAAGTTCACATTAAATTTTAAATGAATAATTTAATTGCTTTATTAAAATGAAATCATTTGTACCATTATCCTGTTAAAAGCCTGTTTCCTTCAGAATTATAAATATAATACTGATCTGCCATATTAATGCTTTTATTACTTCGTAAAAAATTTTATTTTTCATTTATTTTTTCCTGATTATTACTTCTAAAATGATTAACATATTTATTTAACTCAGATATATTTGTTTAATTTTATTTTCAAGTAGAAAAAAGCTAATAATTATCAAACTCTATCAAGTTGATTCATCTGCTTTAGTTTTTGAGATCTACCCAAAAGGTGCAGATCCAAGGGTGGGGATCCACGGCGCATCCTCCCCAAAACCCAAACGTCATAAAAAATTAAAAACTAAATTAAAAAAAAAAATTGAAAGTGTTAAAATGTAAAGTCCCTACATATTTTTGAGTGGGATCTCCACTGTTCGACTTTATAGTCCAAGATGCTCTGTATGAACGTCTAGAGGTTTTTTAAACCCTGTTCCAAACCTACGCCCTGAAACATTCAGTCTTTCTGTGCCCTTCCAACTGTAAAATGGATCTGGTGTGTGCCCTCATTTAAAAATATCTGGATCCACCCCTAAGACAGTATTACATTTATGAATTTGAATACAAAATAAAAAAAAAAAAATTGGCCTTAAACAAATTGTCTAAAAGTTATTTTGATAGCACAATTCCTACTACTTTGAAAATATTTATGTTAGAACTCTTTAAAGGGTTTTGGTTTTGCTCACTGTTTCTATTATAAGAATGGTCTATTCCATTTAGCATTGCTTTTCCTTAAAAATAATTCCCATTAAAAAAAATTGTAGATTGCGTGACAAGTAACAACAGCTATTTGTGATCAATTCTTCCAGTTTTGAAGTATTGACAAACAGCTTAGATTTAGCAAGATTCCTGACAGAGCTCTTAGAGAACAATCGTGCATGCTGTGTTTGAAAAGATGTGTTCTCGTGCGTAAAATATGCTTCTATTTCATCCTCAATCAAATTTAGTTTAATTAGTCAAAAATTAATGTAGTGAGAGAATTGCAATTAAACTTCACTCGAGAGACCCGTGTCTCTGTCAAAAGGTGGGGTGCGAAAACCGGAAAGTACACCTACCCCGCATCAGTCACACTCTTAATAAACTCTCAACTAATTAACATGTTAAGGCAGAGGGTCAATCTCGGTGTCTCCGCCTTGGGGCAGGTCAAAAGGTGAAACAAAGTGCAGACATGGGTTAAAGTATGTTTCAAAGTACAGAGGTATGATTGTTTATGTCTGCCGTCTCTGAGCGTGCTCTCTAATGTATCAATTGCTAAGGATGTAAACTGAGTCAACACTACCAGTATTCTAATGCCTCACCTATGGATTTAGCAAAACGAGGTCAATAAACCAAGTGTTGTGTTTTAATTAGTGAAGTACAAACGAGGGTCAAAGTCTGACCAGAATTAAACATTGGATATTTGATTTGTATACATACTCTCTGGCTAAAACTAGGTCACTGTAAAAACTACACCATCAATTAAATTAATTTATTTTAGTAGTATAGTATTTACATATTTTGCAATTCTATACACTTGTTCAGAATAAATGAATATTTTATTTAAACAAAATAATTAAAGAAGCAATTAGCAAGTGGGAAGCTTAGTTTAATATCATTAAAGTATATTTGATTCTCTATCATATTCAACCACTCATCTGCTCGTATATAACATTCTTCCCCCTACCAACCACACAAAATGCTCAAAGCAAGATCTACCGCTCACCAGGTCTGCAATTTCACTGAGATTTTTGGGTGTAAAAGCCGTCTTCCATTAATTATTTTCCCTCTAGTATGACACTTTGCATGGGATTTAACATTCTAAGATAATTTTTTAGTTTAAAAAAATGTTTGGAAGAACAAATTAAGATAAGCAATTTTAAATAATTAGAATGTTCATTAAAAAAAATAATAATAGAATTTAAAATACAGAGTCAGGCCCTACTGTGTTGGGAATCAAACTCACGACCTTTGTTTTGGTAGAGCAGTCCTGTTAAACAATGTCTTAACTGACCGAGTCACATACACAATTGATAATTTTAGTCGTATATACTACTTGATAAAAACTGTTTTTTGTTTTGTGGGTCTAGGAGACCCTGGGCTATAACTTTAACAACGAGAGTGAAGTTCTAAGGTCTACTGGAACAGATGCCTGCAAAACCATAAATAAGGGAAATAACCCTTTTTCCTTGTCATCATTTCAAAACACAGAATATGTTGCCTTGCGTGTCTGTTCAAAACTGCCTTCCTTCTTAGATCCTTTCTCCTTCCACTTAAATCCTCCCTTTTCCCACTTAGGTCCTTCATTTTCCTACTTAGCTCTCAATTATTCACTTAGATCCTCCGCTTATTTTGGTCCTCCGTCATCTCTCACTTAGACTCTCCCTCATTCACCTTGATTCTTCCATCTCTCCTTTTGATTATCTCCTTGCACTTTGATCCTTCCCTCACTCACTTGGATCCTTGCCTTAATTGACCTTCCCCCTCTCAATATAATCCTCCCCTCAGTCACTTTCATCCTTCCCTCCAATCTAAAACCTTCCCTGACTAGCTTTGACCCTATCCTCTCTCACCATGATCCTCCCCTTGATTCAGTCCTCTCATCTCACGTTTATCCTTTCTTTGCTCTGTTAAATCCTTCCCTCACTTTTATACTTTCCTCTCAATTTAATCCACTTCTCCCTGACTTAAATTCTCCCCTTTGCTTAGATCCTCTCTTAAATTTCTTCTATGGTATCTTTTTGAATGAGATACTTTTGCATGAAACATTGCTGCATTCCTATGCTATTTACTTCCAGCATGTTTCATTAGACAGTAGTGTTAATTGCCCTGTCTCTACAGTAATTCAGCTCTTAAATTGCTCGTCACTTGCAAATCTGTACTCGATTTGCAAAGTTCATTAGAGGCTTGAATTATACATTAACTTATAACCTAGATGTGTTTGACTTTTACACGAGATGGATCTTCGAGTGTTTCTAACCTCCGATCTGGATTTCTCGGTGTAAACCAATACAGGAAATCTAGTTCATCCTAATGACTTGATCACGGTTTACTGCCCATAGATTGTCCGCAATAAGCAAGTTCAATCTGTGTTATGTTTCTTGACTTATGGACTTTAGTATGCTCATCATTTGGGGATTTATTGTGAAATCACCTAGCCTCGTTTCCGTGACCTCTTAAAGCCTTTTGGCTAATGGGCTTCTTAAAGGTAGAGCTATTTTAGCATGTTTTCAAATCTAATTTAATGAATCGACTAGTCCAATCCTTACCTAGTGTGATTAATTCTAAAGCATTTTGATCCTTGTTTAAAAAAAATTAAATATGGCTCTTAAAAACAGAATGTTTTCTTTACTCGAAACCTGTCATATTATGTAGGTCATTGGTTTTTATATTCATCCAAGCATCTCTGTCAGTTGGTCAGTCAGTCCCTATTTCATTTTATATGAAATTTTGTTAAGTTTTAATAATTCATATATATTGAAATTTACAGGCAGTGCATTAGTATAGTATTTCATTCATCACATTGGTTAATTTTTCAATCTATCTGTTGATCCTGTTTCTTCAAGCTTTTGTAATCCTTTTAAAGTTTAGGCAGTTTCTTTGTAATATGTTTTGGTCTTTGCATTTTTTAGTTGGTCAGTCGGTCGGTCGTCCCCTTTCAAGTGGTATTAATCCAATTGGTTTGAAATTTAGCAGGCAGATTTAGTAATGTATTTTGGTCATGGCTTTGGTTTAATATGCGATTTTTTTTTTTTAATCTAGTAGATATTTTCTTATTATATACTGGATTGATTTATCCTTGGTCACTGATTGGTTAAAAGCGTGTCGCATGATCAAACATAATCCAACCACCAAAGTACTATTTACTGATTCTATCTCAATTTCAACACCAGATGGCGCTCTCTCAGGTGACCCAGCGCTGGTACTGGTTGCGACCGCAGTGTTGAGCGCTGCACTGTATCAATGAAGATGAATGTATGAATCCAGTATCTAAAACAAATATATACGGAGATGAAAGGCTCTGGATTAAAACTATGGGTCCCTCAGTAACTACAAATGTACTATTTTTTCGGGGCTGCGCCCCTCAGCCCTCGGCAAATAGTACTTTTGCAGTCATAGTTTTAACGAGAGCTGTTTTATTTATAGTAAATCTGTTTGAACACAGTGGTTTAACCATGGATGAAATTGGTATAATTACTCATGAATTCTGAATTGGATAAGAAGTTACTTGGTAGAGGGCAGCAGACTGAAAAATAGAAATGTAAAATCTTACCACATAGCATCTGAGTCCATCAGTGTGTTATTTTGTTTCATATTTTTTATTTTATTCTCTTTGATTATCTTGCTTGACTGCTTCTGCTGATGATAAATAATTACCTTAATGCAGGGATGTAATTATGCTGGGCGGAGATGGGCGGGGCCACCCACCATTAAAATGTTTTACCTACCCTAAAGCTTATTTTAATGCCTTCTACCCAGCCTAATTCCAACCTGCCACCCACCGTAACCATATAATAAAAAAGGTAAAATTATTGTTTTTAATCATTTTACCGTCCACCCTTACATTGTTTCTACCCACCCTTGGATTTTTATCCCTGTTAATGGTAATGATAATTAATCACCTTTTGTTGTCCAGGTTTTTGTAGGCATACAGTTCAGATTATAGCAATCAATTTCTTTTTTTTAAATTGTTTAACTAAACAAATTTTCTGGTTAGTGTGAAGTTTTTAGGAGTTTTGGGAGATCATTTTGTATTTAATCATCATTGAACTTGGTTATAGATTTTCTCTTGCATACTGTTTATAATGCATACCATATATTATGATTTAACCCTTTACTACCGGGCCCAAAAGATGTTGTTGAATGAGGTGGGCCCGGTACTACTGGGGCAAAAAAAGTAATTTTTAAAAATATTTGCCTATATTGCATGCACCCTCTTCAGTTTTCCTATCAACTTTGAGATATTTGCAACATTAAAATTTAAAAAAATTCTTCAATTTATGTGCCCTCTATACTTCAAGCTGATTTTAACAATTTTGTTTAAAAACTGTTTTTTTATGATTTTACTGATAAATGTTAATTTGTGTTTATATTTATTTTATTATATAAAATGATGAAAATGATCCAAACTTTTTAAATTTTTATTCATCTTTATTATCTGCATCATAACCCAGTGTAAAAAATGCATCTATTTCTTGGTGAAAAGATAGATTTTTTTTTGCAGATTTGATTTTTAAAAACCAAAATGGCTATCATGACGTCATATGACATCATGATTATGCAAATTACCAATTTTTTCCCTTTCCATCATAAGCCAACACGTTGTCCACAAAAACATAGAAAAAAGAATTAAAGAATTTTGAAATATTGTAATCACTTTTAGTATTTTTTTTGGCATTTATTTCTAAATCGCCTATTTTTCTTACAGACATTCCCCACACATGAGGTGGGAATAACACTGCACAGGGAAAGGGTTAAATAAATATTGTAGAGTAATACAATACTTAGGCCTAACTGTAAAGAATTACAAAGTATATAACATGAAATAAATGGATGTAGGTGGAATTATTACTAAAAATAATATATAATATTGCACTGTGCTATAATATGGAACATCCTACCTGTGGAAGATTGGCACTTTAATGTATAAATACATTTTTTCTTTTGAAATAATTGTTTGGTAAGGACTAGTGTACAATAGTGAGGTTTCGCAGATTTACGAAATACGAATACGAAAACGGATACGTCGTAAATTCATGGAACATTTGATTAGAACACCTTAAATATCTGTCACAGTTGGTCAGTATTTTACGACGATCATCAACAATTCATAGGTAGAAAATCTGATATATTTTTTAACACATTTAGGAACTTTCAAAAATTGGAGTGTGACGTATCCGTTTTCGTTTTCGTATTTCATAAGTTTGCGAAACCTCACTATTATATTGGTTTTCACAAATAATTTTGTATAGTAAACCTGGTGAAGGCAAGTGTATCTGTCATACTCATATTAAGTTAAAGCACAATACAGTAAATGGTGATGGATTTCCATGGCTTGAATAAACTAGTTATTTCTAGATATATAATGTTCATGTTTAGGTGGGATAAAGCCCACCTCCTAAGGACTACACAAGTATAGGAGTAATAACAAGAGAGGCGTTTGTGTAGCATTAGAGGACAAAAAAAATTACGCCTCATGGCATCAATGCAATATTGCCTTATTGATTCAAGTAGAATTGGTGAGATTAAACTGGAAACTCACAATCATGCCTTCATCCACTTTGTAATACAAAATCTACATTGAAAGTGAAATCTAAAGCCCATTTTCCTGTCGATCGTTGAGTTGCGGCGAGTTGCGTTGAGTTGAAAATCGTTGAAGTTTGAACATACCTCAACTTTAATGATTTTCAACTCGCTGCAACTCAACGATCGACATGAAAACGAGCTTAAAAGTTGACCACTAGTGCATTAGGTGTAAATCCCCCATTACAAAATCACAATAGATTATTGGATCAGCTTACACTTAATCGATTAGCTGTGCTTTATATTAGTATCTTATAAACATTTAATTTGATAAGCCAGTGAGGTGGTTAATTAATACCCTACATTTCTTTGAAATGTAGGGTAAAATGGATCAAACTGTCTAATGGGAATGTACACGTAATGTCAGGTGTAAATGCACATTCAGGAAAGGTCTAGTTAAACATGGTACTGATCACCCATTGTACTTGACTGGTAAAGGTGTAATGTGCATTTTTAAACCTCATTAAGTTTCATGAGATAGAATCAGGATGTGCCAAAAGATTATCTCTGAATCGAGTACTAGTAATAGATTGTAGGAAAATACTTGTATTTTGAGTAAGTTTCCACCTGGCCTGTTGTCATCCAGTACTTTTTAGCAAACTTTTTTAATAAGCCCACGAAAGAGAAAAAAAAAACTTTTCTAATGAGCCTACCATCTACATGCCACAATTAGCCAGTGGCCACCAGAACTCCAGAACTGTACCAGTTTAGACAGAATCCACTCTCCCTTTTATTCACTAACATATTTGGCACAGTACGTATTATATGATCCAATCTTAATTATGTTCATTATTTTGTTTCCTAGATGCCGAGGGGATACCTGTGAAGAAACTTGAGAAGCTAGCTGAGAAAGCCTCAGATGTGGCATATGGTAAATCAGATAAAGGACCGTACCAGAGTTTTAGGTAAGGTTCCAAAAGCTGAACGATTAGCTGGGTTCACACTCAGAATTTATCGCTATATTCATTATCATGATGTTCTATGTGAACCCACCAGGAAGCTATTATCATGATCTTCTTGCTTATGTGTTCTTCTAGAGCACGATAATTATCAGGATCTTGGGAAGTTTATCATTATAAATTAATTCATAAAATGAATTCAACCAATCAAGGAGAGTATATTAAGTAGGTTGTTTACAGGTTTCCGCCAAGTCACTGATGTTCATTGTTATTTAGCCTCAGCTACAATTAATTAACCCAATCAAAATTTAGCCAAGGCAGCTAATTAGCATATTGTTATCATGATATTGTTTTTTATGTGAACACTTTAATTAACAGGCTAACGTCACATTAGATAAGCACTTTAAAATTCTGTATAAACATGGCTATTGCGTTTTTTTTTTAATAGTGAAGTACAGGGAACAGTTAAATTACATGGAAAACTCTCGAAGAGAACATCAAAGGTTACAATCCTCGGTACCGCTAATTGCAT
>JAOTQE010025146.1:0-10513 GCA_025631205.1 Nesometra sesokonis | reverse complement strand
CTCCCAATCCCACCCCCTGATCAGGCTTTCTGTGCTATTCCTACGAAAATGAAACTTGTGTGTACCTCCTATCCCGTTTGAAAATATCTGGATCCGCCCCTGGCCCCCCTCACTTTCATAAACGTTCCGCCGGCCCTGTCTAGCAGCGTATTCTTCCGCAAGGGAGGAGCCTCTACCGACCTTCACAACTTCTCAGTGGTGGCGTGAGCGTGTGTGTGTGTGGGGAGTGGGGGGGGGTGCCGGGCCCCAGCCAAGGAGCCCATGCCCCCCCTCGTTGTGCAAATCCTGGCGTCACCACTGCAACTTCTTGTCTTTGTCCCCCCCACTTTTCAACTCAAATCGACGCGGACATGACTAGTCTAAGGCTGTAACATGGCATGGTGAATTTCATTTACAGGGCTACTTTTACAATTTTCCAATGCAAGGTGGGGTCTTTAAAGAGGCATTCCTTCCAGAATCTATCCCAAAAATTAAATTTCTTTAAAAATGTACCTGTTTATTATTTCTAAAATAATAAATATGGTTAGTTACTTCCTCCTTAGATTTATTCTTGAGTAGAAAAAGGAAAAGTTATTGACCTCTCTTAGGCTAGGCCTAAAGAGGATTTAATTCATATTTCTCCATTCCTTAGCTAAGCTTGTAGATCATATTCGTGTGCATGTTTCCCGGAGCATTGTCTTCACAATAAAAGCATCATTTTTGCACCTGACATGCATGCACACATAGCTTGCCTGTGGTTACTAGATTTAAAGCTAATAAAGATTGATCTGCTTTATTAAAATCAAATTCTGTCCTTTGCATTTTTTAAAATGTTTTGAGGTAATAAAAATGATATAAATATGACAGATCAATTTGAATACAATAGTAAAATTTAAACATGGCTGGTTGAGCTAGGTGCGGCACGAGTTTCAAACTCCTGACCTCAATATCTGGCGACCAAACTGTACACGTATTGTCAACCGCCTACCTAATGGGTCAAACATTTTCCTGATGCAGTTTCCAATTTTCAATATTATATTTATATTTACATACAAGTAAATTTAAATTTATTGTGATAATACCTCTTAGATATAGACATCACTTTATATTAATCCAAATCCATGGAAATATTTCATTGTTCTTTCAACTCATCAAAAAGAAAAATTATTAATTTACAGTACTACAAGAAATAAAGTCTTCCTTGCATATCTACTATTAAACCGGCGGATACCACTCACACTGAATGAGTTTCGCTAACGGTTCATGTTGGCAATACGCACCCTCAGTTGACTGCTGCATTGTATTACGCAACCAGCAATAGTAAAATATGATGGGTGAATTGCATTAGACATCACGGGGTCAAACTTATTAATGAATTGCTCTTTTGTATACTGAATGTAGTGTATACTGTAGTTCTGAACCGATAGTCCTTCCAAACCTATTGACAAACCTGTGTTAGCCATCCCTATCACCTTGTGTAATACTCTCACCACTAACCTCTTTAAAGTGTAACATTTTTTATGATAATACATTTTGTTTATGCTATATTTTTTTTTTTTTTTTTTTCAGACTCCACCTAGCCAAGCCTGGAAAACAGTGAAGAGAATTCTGGGATTTTTCCAAGGAAAATCACAAGCAAAACCAGACCCATGAAATAGATGTCAAAACATGCCATGTGATACACAATCATTGAAGCAAGATCATTATAAAACATGCCATTTGATAGACAATCAATGAAGAAGATTTAAAATTCAAGTTGTCCTCTTAATATACAGTAGTACAATAATATGAATCCTACTGTTGGCATAGCCATGAACAGTAGAATACCGTATTGATGGTATAAGCCTATACGGATACCTTGCAGTCAGTGTGTGATGTCGGTATGCCCTATTATCATAAAATAAATTCTTTTCTCATGTTTTCATTGAACAAGCTCCTAAATTTACTAATTAGACATTTTTCATATTCTTTATAGTGTATCAGGTTTTACTAAGAATAAGGGGACTAAGGCTTGGAGTGGTCAAGGCCAGTTTTGAAAATTGCACCAGTGTTTCAGAATTGCCTTGGCGGCTTTGGTTAAATTGAGCTGGTGTTTAGTTGGCTGTTTGTGTTTTGTAGCGTTTACCAGCACACACAATAATGTGCAATTGTTTTTATTGACTACATTTGGTTTTTGAATAACAAGGTTTTGCAATTTCGATCTGGGATCAATTCAGCGATAAAATTTCTTGTTCCTATAAGTTTACAAAATAAAATTATTTTGCTATGTTGAATGCTCTATTGTTGCTACTTTTGTGCATATGCTTCACTTGTAGTAACACTGCTCAACGGTATGCGACCTTATGATTGATTTGTAGTCTAACAGGCATAGCATAGGCCAAGATATAATGCTGAAAAAAGCATTATATACTTGCCGTAAAATTATTATCAGAAATGATCACGATAAGCATGTATTACATTTACAATCATTTGACATAAAATATTACCAAGCCTTTGAAATGTATGGAATTTATCCTATTTCTAGGAGGGCTTCTTATGAGAAGTAAATTAACATACGGAAAAAGTATAATTTAAGTCAAAAACTATTCGCTACTGCTTACGGGAGGTGGCCGCTTACGAGAGGTACCAAATGCACTAATTGGATATGAGAAACAAACAGGCTTTTTAATGAGTGGACGTTATGGGAAATGTCTGCTTACGAGAGGTGTCTGCACAGGGAAGTTTAACTGTATGTAGATAACCAGTAGGAACAACTGTCAATCCTCCCTGTGCGTCCTCCTGTAAGTGAACAATATTTAAATTTGTAACATAACTTAATATGAATAGGGTATTGAACAGGAATCTGATAAGAAAAATATAACCCGTTTTTGGTATAAATTTCTAGAATTATGAATAATAATGAGGAACAAGTTTACTGTACAATATTTAAATGTTCATATTTTTAGATATTGATATTAGGTTAAAATGTGTTTTATTAATATTCATCAGGGCCGTAGCCAGAATTAAGCAGACAAGGTGGTCGTCTTGTCTGAAATTTTCAAAATTATGTAGGTTTTTATTCTCTGAAATAGACGAGGCTGCCTGGACCTCAGCCTCGCCTCTTCTGTTTTCCAATTTTGGCTACGGCTCTGTTCATGAAGCATAGAACAAGTTTTTTAAACAAACTATGGCATCTTCAATATGATGTTATAGTAACATTTTTTTAACAAAGTGCCAACACCGTATACATTTTATATACACGAGACCAATACAACTGTTTTATGTTAGGTAATATGTATTTTTGCATCATTGTTATTAGCATTATCTTTTTTGTCAAGCACTTGGAAATTGTCTGTAGTATGATGATGTTACCGTTTCTATATTTTAAAGATTATAAAAGATTCATAGCAAACTGAGTTACAATCCCAAGTAAAAAAAAAGATTAGGCAAATTTTGTTACTTAAGCATTTAAGGTAATTATTTAATGTTTTATGAACTGTTTTGATATTAACTATTGTCTGCATTATCTTTTGTATTAATAAAAATAATGTTCTTATAAATGTGTTACGGTACCCATACATATGTTTTTATATCAAAGCTTGACATTATTCTTTTTGAATGGACAAAAATGGTTCAGTAGTAAGTTATTGCTATAGCAATGTAATTATATGTTGCGATGTTGCCTATTCAATGGCACACACATTTAGGCCCGACTTATCATATCCTGTAATCAGTATGCAGACAATTCTTTCCGGAGGGCACCTAAATATTTGGGACTAATCTAAAACTTTTTCAACTCAGCACTGTATCTCTGTTTTCTATGTTCTTCAAAACAAAATTTAATGACAAAGAATACTAATGACAGTAATTAATTAATTAATAGCAGGGGGATCCAGGATTCCACTTTTGTGGTTGTCAGTACCTGCTTAGCCCAGTTTCTGGCAGTCTGCATCACCGACTGCGAAGTCCAGCTAGGTGACAAGTAGTTAGCTTGGACTTGATAAGCAAAGAAAGAAAAACAAGTTGACTGCTGCATTGTATTACGCAACCAGCAATAGTAAAATGTAATGGGTGAATTGCATTAGACATCACGTGGTCAAACTTATTAACGAATTGCTCTTTTGTATACTGAATGTAGTGTATACTGTAGTTCTGAACCGATAGTCCTTCCAAACCTATTGACAAACCTGTGTTAGCCATCCCTATCACCTTGTGTAATACTCTCACCACTAACCTCTTTAAAGTGTAACATTTTTTGTAGTTAGCTTGGACTTGATAAGCAAAGAAAGAAAAACAAAAGTTGCCTTATTTTGTGATCACTTTGCAAAAGCTGTTATTTATTGCTATACATATGTTCCCATGGCAGCCCTCTTGGAACCGATGGTCTCTTCAGTTGTAGCACTAAACCACTTAGGGGTTGCCATGGGACCCCATGAAACAATGTCCACCCCCAATATCTGCCACTGAATAGGAGCAACTTATTAGTGTTTGTTGTATGCATTTCCCATCTTCTGTTGTGTGTTCAGTAGTATTAATTTTTCATGGATCTTGAAAATTCCATAAAATGTTGATTTTGATAATTGCTGTTAAATTTTGGTGTAAAATTATCTTAAAATAACCACTTTACAAATTTTTATCTCTTAATTGTTCACTGTTTTATCTTATGTTTCAATCAGACGTTGCTAAATTTGCAAATGTGATATACCCAGAAAATAAAATGAAATATATTTTTAAAGATGTTTATGTAGGTTTTTTAAAGGTCAACTAATCAACTTCAGAGTATACTCCAAGGAATAAGATAAGTGTCATCATATCAGAATTCAATATTTAGACATTAAAGTTAAACTTGCAGTTGACCTTGCTTAAGTCAAATTTATTTTTCATGCCATTTTTGTATGTAAATAAATAACAATCTCTACGTCAAATGGTTTTCCTAAGTCAGTTTTTGCTTTTCCGCTTTGGATTCGACTTAAGCAAGTTTAACTGTAGTCTTGGTTCAAGGCGTTGATTCGGTTTAATTTGTGAAAAGACAATCAAAGGCACCCATTGCGTTCCATAGCAGGTGGATTGCCATACCTTTCTGATGTACCCAACTGGTGGCGCATTTCATTAAACATTTAAAATTATATTATACAGACTTGGAGCACCAAGTCTAGTTTAACTGTATATCATTATCAGAATGTGAGAGATCCACAGTCAACATCAAGGAATTATAATACATGCTCCAAGCAATTAAGATATGCCATAATGCCAGGTTTAATATTTCAACATTGTTATCATAATAAATCAATAAGCCATTTCACGGTTTCAACTGCGCATGTGTGTTACCAAGGTCAAGTAAAGTAAACGACGCGCGGCTCTTATTGAAAGGAATATAATTGCTGCGCATCGTTTTATTACATTAATCTGCACATGCATAGTTGAAACCCTGATGGCTTATTCCTAATGCTGGCATATTGATTGTTGAAATATTAAATCATTTTGATTCCTGATAATGACATAAATAGTGTTCAAATATTAAATCTTGGCATTTCCTGTTGATGATATAACCTTCTCATACAGTATATCAGTGGCAGATTGTGTTTAATCATTTATGTGGAACCCCAAAATGTTTAAGGGCCGCCTATAACGGCCACAAGCTCTAATAGTGCTGGCTGTCAGGAAAAGTATACAGGGAAAATAAGTAAAATTGTAAAAAGGGTTTGTTGGGGAAAATGTGTCATCATGACTGGGCTAGTGAACCCTACTATAAGTGTTTGCTCTGCAAAATTGGAGTATCAAATGAGGACAAAAGCAGAGAAGTGTGGGTGGGATGCAGGGTAAATTCAATAGTAAGAAAACATTTATCCTGACCTTATCCTAACCACGTCACTAAACTGTTGCCCATTGTTTGATAACTTTAAAATAGGTGATGTTTCCATTTTGTTTGTGTATGTTCAAAGAGAAACTGCTAATTGTACATTTTTGTGAAAAAATGAATGACCAGGGGCGGTCGCAGGATGAATTTAAGGGGGATGCCCAAGAGTCAAAACCCGAAGGCCAGGGTCAAAGCCCCGTTGTGGGTTCAGGGCGCTCAGACAATCTGAAATTTTGCGCCAGTTTTTACACAATTTTAAGCTGTATGACTAGTATTAATTAAACATAAAAACATAAGATAAAAACAGTGGTGGATTTATTAGATTTTTTTTTTAAATTAAAGGGGTCTCAGGACCTACTCCCCACCCCATATGCGCCACATTCATCAGGAGTCTGTGTAAAACCTCTGCCCCATCACAGGCTAAGGTTTAAGTTTTTTGATGATTTTGAACATCCAAATTCTCCGAAATCAGAATTATGAAATTAAGGGTGTTGCCCGGGCCACTAGGGCAACACCATACCTACCAAGTCTCCCGCATTTGGCGGGAGACTCCCGCTTTACGCCCTAATCTCCAGCTCTCCTGCCACTAGCCTAAAATCTCCAGCTTTTCTAATAATCTCAATATTTTTTTACTAAAACCCACACTATAATACAAAAATATCCAAAACTAAGAGCTTTAAAACCGAAATAAAAGAATCTTTTTTTTCAAAAAATGTTAGTATATTACCCCATTTTTAAGACTTAATTTGAACACTAGAGATCTGCTCAGAGTGCACCAGGGAGCATCTAGGCCTAAACATTTTCGGTGCCCTAGGCGGGCTCTCGACCCAACGCCTAAATTGTTTCGTTCCTGTGCAAATCTCCCTCCACAGCCAAACTCAAACTTGGCATGTATGCAACACCCCTGTGTCCGCCACTGATGACTATGATTGTGTGCAATTTAACATCTCCTGAATAGCAACCTCATGTTACGTCTGAGGATGAAAAGCAGCCACTTTTTCATTTTAATAAGTAGATTATATCATGGACTCATGCAATCATGTGTACATTCTCATTAGAGATTTTGATCCAATTAACACTTCACTGGCTTGCCAAATTAAATGTTTATAAAGGATAGGAATATACTGTTCAGCTAAGCAATCAAGTGGAAAATAATCAAATTGTCCATAGCCGTAACCAGTTATGGGGAAACGGGGCAGCTGGCTCAGTAATTTTTTCTCAAAAAAGAAGGGGACTAAAGAGGAAAAAGATAGGTGGAAATTTCACCAAAAATAGGATCTATATAATCACCTCAAAAGATTTAAATGCAGGAGAATGCATCTAAGAACACCTATTTTTCAATTTTCTTCTGCAGTTGCAGGGACTACCACCGTCGAGACAAACCCCCTTGCACGGCTCGTAGGTCACTGAAAGTCATAGCATTGCCTTGGTGTTTTAGATGTACCTGGTTATGGCATTATCAATTGTGACAAGACTTTACAAAACTTCGTAATGAGGATGTACACCTAATGTAGTCTAGTCCTAATTGCATGTTTACAACCCTTTATGATACAAGCTGTTGTATCTGAGCAGGCAGAGATGTATGTGCTGAGCGAGGGTTCGATCTCTACCTCATGATCTGAAACCCAAGCAAGCTGTGGTATCTACCTTCCCCAAAATTGGATTATATTCAATTCAGCAGCTCTTCAGACTGCAAAATCTAGGAACATGTGATGAACGCAGTGACGTGAAGCAATCAGAAATTTATGGAGCGATGTGATAAAAAAATTAATATTTATAAAAAAGTATTACCAAATCAACTTTTACATTTCCTAAATACAATATATGATATAAATCAGGGGCGGATTCAGGTGTGGGGTTAAATCCCGATTTTGGTTTTGACAAGCAAAAAAAAAAAGCCTGATTGGAATGAAACAAACAATTAGTAAAATGTGCCTCTAAGGAATCTCTCGACATCCGATGTGCATCTATTTTTTTTTTTGTCCATTGTCATTAAAAATTTCGGAGACATTTTTTTTTTGGTGGGGGCGGGGGAGGCTTAAGAGACCTCCCTCTGCCTTCAATCCATGCACCACTGTATCAAAATTATCATTTCAAAATAAATAAATTTAAATCAAATTGCCACTGAATTAATAATAATAATATTCATATTCAGTTGCGCCATGATATTAATATTCTGACAAAACACTGTAAATATTACAGAAAAGCGAATAATGAGAAATTGATTTTAATTTGTTGGGTTGAAATTAGTTGAATTAATCAGCTTTTTTGCTGCAGTACCCGTATCGCGTTACTTTTAACACACCGACTTTAGCACTACCACCACAATGCAATCAGCTGCTTATTGTGTGCTGGGTTGCTTGTTGTCAGACTGTACCATTCATAATTTGGGTAAAAGTAATTATTAATTATTTTCCAATAATTATATATTTTAATTAACAATAAAATTGAAGATTATAAATTTAATTGATATTATTTAACATAAATTTAAATATTGAGACATTTAGGTTTATAATTTTATTTTACAGAGTATTGTTTTGTTTGCCATAGATGGCTTGATTGATAGGACATCGATGACGGAATAATAAAGGCGCGTCAATTATTGTTATGGGTAAAATGAACTAAAGGATATTTCAAGTTTTAATTATATGTTTCAAAATATAACAGTAAATAGTCAGAATTTATATTGATTTCTTTTATAATTTACTGTGTGATCTAGAACATGCTATTTCAATGTTTTTACCTTAAGAAATTAAATTTAATATTTGTACAATACCTGTTTGTAAATGGTATGGTCTAAAGGATCATTGTTTTGGTTCGAGCAGCTTCGGATACACAACTATCTTGGGCGGAAGAAAACAGAAATCTAAAGAATATTCCTTAATTTCTAGGCATATTTTGACCATAAAAATGTCATCTCCGACACCAGGTAAACGTCGAATGGACATAGATGTTATCAGATTGTATCCTTTTTGTTTATTTTACAAATTAAATGCAATTTCTCTAAGTTTCTTAGTGATGTAATACTCTTCAGACGGGGTCATAATTGGTTGTATCATCAGCTGTTGTTGAAGCGTATACGTAAACGTATGTCGACTTCGGGTGATCGGGCCCTGGTCGCCCTTCCTAAAAATGGCCTAGGCCTAGCTTACTAACGATATGGCTTAGCGTAATGACTAATCTACCTAGCATTTTAGACCAACACAGTAAATGTGTATCCATTTGTTGTTTTATAAACATTGTATATTTGTTAAAATTAAATTGAAAGGGAGAGTAAATTCCTTCATTCTAAGGATAAGGGGTTTAGACCTAGGGCCTAGGCCTATATATAGTAGTAGTAGACTAGTTGGCGTTATAATAGAAAGGTTTAGAAATTTACCAGACTAGCGTATTAATCGGGTGTAGCTGGACAGGTAGTACTGACTAGACCTACTAGCTAAATACAGAGGTTCCAACCCTTCTGATTTGTCGGGAGTCTCTCGAAATTTTAACAGTCTCCCGATTTTTTGAAGCAATCTCCCGATTTTCTGTTAAAATTTAAGGTTCTAGCACCATAATTTTGCTCAGAATAATATTTAATCAATAAATACAAGACAAGTAAAATACAAAATTGCGTACATCCTTCTAAATTTATCTTATCTTATTTTAGACCTCGGAGGTTGGAACATCTGTAAATATATCTTGTGCCAAAATACAGCATTAGTAGGAGAATTAGGCCAGGATTTTATGATAGGAGAGCCTAAAATAAAACGGTAATGTGTACAAAATGAGAACCAGCTGTGGTCTGCGGATACCAAATCTCGTAATACAGTTGAACCTCTCATAAGCGGACATCCTCGGGTCTAGGAAAAGTGTCTGCTTACCTGAGGTGTCCACTTACAAGGAATTGAGCCTACAGTATAGAGTGGCAAACGTTGAAAAATCATCGTCCGACATTTCATGGTCTGCTGAATACAAATGGCCTCTCAAATTTTGAGACACCGCATTCTATATTTTATCAAATATCATTTTTAAAGATGAGTTGGTTCAGAAATTATTTTTCAGCCATTACAGTATTTTGTACAAAAATTTGTAGAATATAAAGTTTACCAGGATGGCGATGTAATATAATACAAAAAATCTCAAACAGGTTTTTAAATTGGAATCCATAATGGGAGGTGTTGGTTTATCCACAGATTTCAGTTGACTTCAAAATGGTACCAAATGCGAGTAGGCCAAGATTAAAATACATTTAAATTGTTGTATCACCTTCTTATCGAACATTAAAATAGTCTCAAGCAGATTGCTGCAGCATCTCGTGAATCACAACATTGCATACAAATAATTTAAGTCATAAATATCTGATTGGCACACTATTGACATGCATGCAGTTACTGGACATGAGACATAATTTCTGTATACCTATTCCAAAACAAATTTTGGCTCAACATTTTCGGTTCATGTCCAGCATGGAGCTTTGTACTTTCCATTGATTCACAGTTCCCTTTGTTGGTTAGTCAAAGCTGATTTTGGATCTGGTGAATTTACCTGTAGTGAGCATTTTTCTTGCACAGCACTCGCAATAAAGTGAAATATCCTTAATGAAAAATACCAACAGAAATTAAATTTGTTTGTTTGATTTATTTATTCGGTGTAGAACACCAAGGATAACCCACGAAAGTCCGAAGTGGACTTATTTCCAGTGGTGTCCTTCTGGTG
>JAOTQE010025135.1:0-10513 GCA_025631205.1 Nesometra sesokonis | reverse complement strand
TGGAAATTGCAAGACAAATGGCCATCAAGTGAAACGCCTACGGCTCTCTAAGGGCTATGGCATGCTGAACTGAACTGGTCCGAAGGTTTATTGTTCTGAAGGTTCATTGGTTTAATTGTCCGAAGATCCACTGGTCCAAAGGTTCATTGGTACGTAGGTCCATTGGTACGAAGGTCCGATCAACGTTTCGGCGGATAGGCCTTCGGAGTAATGGTTCTTCACCAGAAATGTCTATTCATATTTACTTAAATACCAAAAGTTTCAGTGTGATTTGATCAGTCTTCATATTGAAAACAACTATTGAGGGTATATTCTAGAATTATTATGCGTGTGAATAAAAACAACCTTTGAACTTTTACAATATTTTTAGGGATGAATAGCAGACAAGAAATGTAACAAGAATCTACTAGAACTATAAATATACCATCAATAAACACAACATAAGCAAAATATCAACAAACATAAGCACAGAAATAAATTAAATATTTTATGGATATTTTGTCTGATTCTAAAATGTAAACATTGTCTGCAGATGGACATAAACGGTATTTTATCATAAAATTGAGCCACTGAGGCCTAAAGATAATGAGCCAAGAGGATGTAGGCAATAAATCAGCAGACGATTCAATACTTAATGTCAAATTACACTTAATGTCACAACATAGAAATATTTTCAGCCTTGACATATTACAACAGACCTAATTCAGACAATAAAATAAAAGGAAAATACAGTTGAACCTCCCTGCGCGGACACATCTCGCAAGCGGACACCTCCCATAACGGACACTAATTCAAAGACCAGTTTGTTCTTTCTATCTAATCGGTGCATTTGGTACCTATCTTAAGCGGACACCTCATGTAAGCGGACACGGACACTTTTAAAATTGAGATTTGTTGTATGTTAATTTACCTCCCGTAAGCGGACATCCCGGAAAATTTAGTGATGTTTCTGTAAAACGAATACAATTTTATGTAAAAAAAAATCGTCCTTTACTGCAATGGCTGAGAATCATTACTGAATCAATCTTTAAAAATATTCAATAAAATGTAGAATGTACTTTGAGAGGTCATTTGTGTTAAGAAGGCCGTGAAATGTGAGACAGAAGAACGTATACATTTACAAGTTTGGCTCCCTATCGGCCGAAATTCTCGTAAGTGGACACCTCCCGTAAGCGGACACTTTTCCTAGACCCGAGGGTGTCCGCTTAGGTTCAACTGTACTAGGATCTATCAAGGACTTAGTTGTTCGCGTTTTGCTCATGGTTTAAAAGTGTTAGGCCTATTCGAAGTGGATGACGAGAGCGTAACGCAGTTGCACCAAACACAGTATCTACTGTCTCTGAGCGACTGCATCAACTTCTTGGAAAAGCCTGATCAGCACATGCACCGGGCACGTTTACAGCATAACAGGCTACTATCTGACATTGGATATTTCGCAGCCAGTAAAAAAATCGGAGATTTGAGACTAAACCTCTGTCCCTATGAACAAGTACAGATCCAAGATCATATCATCTATGAGTGTACTGTGTGCAGGGCCCCGTGCCCACTATCTGAAGTTAACCTGATTAGTCTAAAGCATATCATACGGTTTTAAATGATACTAGAATGAATAATAGCGACGATGACGATAATAATACTTTTAACTTATAGAATATTTAAATGAATAAATAGGTAAATTATGATGAAGGTGTAAACAAAAACAGTTATTGTGTTCTCAAACACACGATTAAAACAAAGTATTGCATTTTGAAAACGACGAACCAAAATTCGTAAAAGATAAACCATGGTATTGGTAGAGTGTCGAACCGCACCCCGTTAATTCATAACCGTTATTAAATTATCAAATGTGCAGTTCCAAGTATGCCCGTACTATTCCGAATCCAACCAATCAAATCGCGCTACGCTCTAACGCTGTTGCTTTGTCGAAATTGCGCACGCACAATCTTACATAGAAGTTTAAAATTTATCAAATAAATGAAAGAAAATTTAATCCAAATCTAAATACATTCACAAGATAAAATATGTGTGACATATGTACATAATTTGTATAACAATAAGAATGTTAAAAAAATAATAATTGTAAAACAGTTATTATTATTTAGCTTACATGTTTGTGACGAAGGCTGACAAAATACAAAGAGTAGGCGCCTACATGGGATTGGAATTCTACAGTGTTAAGTTCACCATCTAGCCGTAATTAATAAAACTATGAGGTAGACGCAATATGTGGACTCTCCCATTTGCTAATTACCGCTGCGCGCGTTTTGCATCGCTTCGCGCGCCTTTCTGTACATGCGCATAAGAGTTGTGTCACTCCTCGGAGTCAATGACAATGGTATTCTGATTCTGTACATCAATGTTGCTGCTGTATATTTTATTACTATAAATGAGTTAATAAATAAATTTAATGATTAATCTATACGTTATGTTTTTTTATTGATTAAATAACCATAACTAACCGAATGATGTATCATTACTGCGATAAACAAAGTGAAAAAAAAAGTAAATACGACAAGTTCATGTAGAAACAAGTCGTGCGTGACTTCTCCTCTAATATTAGATTTTTAAACGTAATAAGCAAATAATGGAATGAATGAACGAATGTCCCAAGAGAAGACTGCCTTCTGTGTTTTGGATTTATGATTTAAAGGAATTTAAACAATACTACCAATAGGATTTTTAACCCCCGGGAATGAGTTACAAATTGCTTCTGATAGTTGTAATTAACGTATTGACGTGAACTCCTCTTGTCTGTTTATTTCCCATTGTTGGTGTTGAAAATGTTAGTTAAAGATGTATTGTCACTTAACAAAAGTGAAAAAATCATGTTTAAATTATTCTATCATATTTAAACTATAAATATTAATTTTACGTTACTCTGTAAAGCATTGCCTGCCCACTGTGTAAATTATTATCTGCGTTCCATAATCAGAGTAGAAGATATTACTTCCATACATTTCCAGAACTCCAACATTACCAAAACAATGTTTACAAAACCCTATACCGTTTACTACTAGTCAATTTGCCTGTGACCTTGAGCTTTGATTCCGTGACTCGTGACCTTGACCTTTGACCCCGTGACCCATCATCGGAAATTCTTGTCTCAACCTGCGTGCTTCCCCAAGTTTGGCAAAGATGCCCGAGTAACGAAAAACAGTTATTTGACCTTTGATTCCAGTGAACTTGACCTTTGTAAAATTAACCCCTAACCTGCATCCACCCACCAAGTTTGATGAAGATCGGACAAAGAACCTGGGAGGAGTCAGGAAAAACCACATTAACAGACAAACAGACAAACGTTGCTTGCTCAAATTATAATATGATGATATTGTACATTAATTTTTTTATACTTTAGGCTTGTATCAGTTATTTAATATCATGGTCTATCCCTAATAAAATGAAATTGTCAGGGCTTCACCGTGTCATGACTTTTGAGGATTCCACGATAATAAAAAAAATATAAAACAATACTCATGGAAGTCTTCTTATTATAACCTTGCATTCTGCAAAGTTTGAAATCAACCATACTTACAGAATTATAATTAGCCTACGTTGTGACAAAATTCGTAAAAAAATACCACAACCGCTGTCGCAGCTTGCTACGGAAGGACAGGGTAAAACCTCTAGCATCCCACGAGCATTGTTCTTTGTTAGATTATAAAAATCCTGTAATATCAGCACTTAGCTAGTCAATGTTATGTAATGTGGTCACTACTGTACTTTAGATCAATGCACATGCTCTGTTACAATTTATTCCAACAGTGACAGCCACTGTAGTGCACCGCACATGCTCAGATTCAAGGTCCTCCAAAGTCAAGTGGTAAATTACAAAAAAGTCTCATGGGTTTTGTATCAAATTCTACCTTGATATGTACCTCAGCATTAAAATTAGTTTATCTTACAGTTAAACTATTCAAAATTGTAATCAGGTGTATTTTTTATGGGGTAACAAAATATTTTATTTAGTATCACTTTTTGTGGCAGAAGTTTTTATAAATATACACTTTTAATAATTTATAAAAAAAAAAAACCCCTTCCACAAAAGCGACAATAAATCACACATTCTGTTACCCCATAAAAATACACCTAATGATTTAAAATTGGGAATAGTTAAACTGTTGAATAAAACAAATTTTAAATTGCTAACGTGTATATATTAAAGGTATATTTTAATGTAACATTTATGGAATTTTTTTGATTTTACCTTTCGATTTTGGAATAAATCCTAACAGAGCATGTGCAGTATGGTACAGTAGTTGTGCCACTTGCTCACTCTGACCACATTTACATAGCAATTACTTGCTTTGTGCTAATAGGAGAAAAAAAGGAAATACACAATGATTCCAATCTCCCTCTATAGTAGCCTCAGATACTATTACGTTGATTGTTAAATTATATTTTATAAAAATGATCGACTTCATTAATATTTTTTGTCATTTTAAGTAACAATACAATACTTTTATAACTTATGCTACCATAGATCTATCATCAATTATAGACCCTCCGTTTGCGTTTTAGGATCAATTCAGACAACTTCTGTGTTTTGGTCCAAATATGGCCAGGAACACAAAAAAGTCGCAAACTGTTTTACACGCGTACGGAAAGGCGCACGAAGCATTACGCGCGCGTGCAGCGATTAACAAATAGGAGCGTCCACAATTTGTGTCTATATACGAGCGTAATAGTTTGTGATTTTAAGTCATTTCACGGTTTTAACTGCGCATGTGCGTTACCAAGTTCAAGTAATAAAACGACGCGCGGCTCTTATTCAAAGGAATATAATTGCCGCGCGTCATTTTATGACTTGACCTTAATCTGCACATGGGCAGTTGAAACCGTGAAATGGCTTATTTTTTTTAGGTTACTGACGATATGAACTGTTTGAAAAGTCTTGGATCTTAGTCTATTAATAACTTACCTATACTTTCATCTTCAGATGTACAACTTAATAGGTTTCAGGATCATTTCCCATTGCCCATCGCATGTTAGTATTCAAAGCATTATGCTTGGCCTATTTTCGATAACTTTAACAATCGATTTTCCGGTTTAATCGGTGCATTAGACGATTTTCACGCCGCGAACTGTTGAGCTACAGTGTCTTTAGTCGATCATAATGGAGGATTACCACTCCCACAGAATGGACAGCAACAACAACCGTCAATATGCTATCAATATCTTCAAATCATAACCTCACCTATATATGCCGACTTGGTTCCCAAATTATACATTAAAGCAAAGTGTGTGTTGCATTCTTGAAACGCTAATGGAAAGGGGGTAATCATGGAAAGGTATTGCCTCGAAGGAACATCATGTAGTAATGGTGATCCACAAAAATTAAGAGAAATCTGAGAGTCATTTAATTTTTGTATTGGTCTCTAAAAAATATGTTTTTTAAACCTAAACAACTGATACACTTATTTGCATTGCCTATCGTAAAAACTGAAATCGGGGTTTACATACAAAAGTTAATATGAATACTAAGAATTGAACTGCAATTTGTATCGTTACAGCACTACCTTGGGTTTATGGATAACAGTTCACTAAGTATAACTAAATTAACCCAGATGAACAAGAAAAGAAACTGTACTGAGAGGTAGCATTGAAAGTAAAGTAAATTATATTATCATTGAATTACAATATAAACTGGACAGCTATCTAGAAGTGCATATCTCCGGCCACATCATTATCCCCTCTCAAACGTACCCATAGATGAATTATTTGCGGCTAGATAGTGAGCTTAACACTGTAGAATTGCGCCTACATTGACGATCGTCAGCCTTCGTCACAAACGATAAGTTAAATAATAATAATTTTTAAAACAATTATTGTACGGTATTTTAACATTCTTTTGTGGTACAAATTATTTCCATATGCTACATATATTTTACTTTGTCATTGTCATATTTTGGATTAATTTACTTGAATTTATTGATAGATTCGAAACTTTTATGAAAGATTGGGGGCGAAATTTCGTCGTAGCAACAGCGATAAAACGTACCGTGATTTCATTGGTTGGATTTTAGTCATTCAATAAGCCATTTCACGGTTTCAATTGTGCATGTGTGTGGAATTATATTCCTTTCAATAAGAGCCGCGCGTCGTTTTATTACTTGACCTTGGTAACGCACATGACCAGTTGGAACCGTGAAATGGGGTATAGTAGGTGCTTCCAAATGAATTGTACATTGGGGCTATGTATTCTGTGAAAGGTCACTATCTAGCCGTTAAAATAATAATCTGAACTTATACTATATCAACAGAAAAAGCAGAATAACTACTTATGAGATCTGAACCTGGGATCTATTACTCTAAACACTCCGCCAAACTGGTGACATTGTTGATCTTTGACCCTTTCCTTCAAACTTTAGACATTCTAAATATTTGATAAGGAAACATAGTGACCAGGTTTGACAAATGTCTGATGACAATTAATGTGCACTTTAAGCCATAATGAATCAGTTTTCGTCCATTCCATAGATCAAATTGACCAAGTTTGACAAGTTTCCGGTAACTGTTTCTGTAAACTGTCCACACATATACACACATTCACATGGAGGGAAATAATAGGTCACACAGGGGTGAAAACAAAACCTCCTATCGAATTCGTTGTGATTGTAATTAAAACAGATAAGACTTTTTGACATTTGGTACCGTATGCGTTTGTTTGGTAATACCCTGTTCACACTGCCGATCAGGCCAACTCGATCAATCCCGATCAAGCTTATTTGAACTGTTCGAGCTTGCTCGGCAATGGTATTCGGGGTCAATCTACCGTGATCAGCATCGCTCATTCTTCCTTTTTGGCGTTGCCGATCAAGGTAGATTGACCTCAAATACCATTGCCGAGCGAGGCCGACCAGTCCAAATTACCTTGATCGGGAATGATCGAGTTCGTCTGATCGGCAGTGGGAACCCACAATAAAGAGGCATACCTCAGTGGTTTAGAAGATCCAACACAGAAAAAAACACTTCGATTTGTACGGTTGTGCTTTTTTGTACGGTTGTGCGCAATGTGCTTTTGATTTTTTTTTAATTATGCGAAGTACTATTAAATTTGTTGCGGGGTTCTTTAATATGTCATTTCACGGTTTCAACTCTGCATGTGCGTTACCAAGGTCAAGTAATAAAACGACGCGCGGCTCTTATTGAAAGGAATATGATTGTCGCGCAAAGTTTGATTGCTTGACTTTAATCTGCACATGCGCAGTTCAAACCGTCAAATGGCTTATTGTGCGGGTGCTTTTGGAATGTACAATTGTATTGTGCATGGCAATTGTGGCTACCGTAGATTTGAACTCCAAATTAAAATTTGAATTTCATGCGTCAGATGATTATTGGAATACGCCGAATCAAAATTAACAGTTTGAGATTTAAACCCATTTTCCATGAACTGTCATGTAATGTACGTTGTCAACCCTTATAATCCCGAAGTTTCGCAATATACCATCCGAGTCACTAGACAATGTAAATAGTCAATCAAGCAAAATCGTCACGTTCGTTTGTTTCCAGTGAAATGAAATGGCATTTCATTGCGTTCCATAACTCTACGTGAATGTTAGGTCTGCTTAATTGCATGTTTGATTTGTTTACATGTATTAACGTTTAAACACCAGGCTCCGTCAAAATGTTCAGCCGAATGACTCGTGCGTGCGTGTAGCATTTTTATAAAATACGTGCACACTATGTTAAACACACAATTTGTAATCTTGTTTATTTTTAGACATTAATTTCACATCACTTGCTCACTGCTAGTACAAGTACTAGAGAGATGGAATGGTTTCACAGAGAAAGTTACAGAAGAAAAAAAAGAAAAATAAATTGAGCAAAAATTCGGAACAGGCTGGCAACCACTGGTCAATAACACATTTTTTTAACCGTTAATCAATGAATGATCTTACTTTACTTTTCTTGTGTAATTTTTAATTATTTAAGAATACTGTTAGCAATAAAATCAAATCACCATTTCTTTACTTACTGACATGGATCACAAACATGGAAAATCGCCATAGAAAATATAAACAAATTTTTTGATAACAACTCACACATTTTCCAAACGCCTTAAAAGCTAATTGCAAATCATTAGCCAATGAGAGTTGTTTTACTGTGTTACAGTGACCCTTTAAATCAAGGCGGCCAAGTATATCAAATGGATTAAACCTTTCCTTAACAGCTTTTTAATGTTAATGTAACCCTGTCGTTTTAAGTTCCTTTAAGTCTTATCAATAGCTACTTTGACTAATTTACTTAAATTTATTCAAGTATTTCATCGTGGTCACTTCAGACTTAGTATGTTGGTGATTATCTCGATGCGACTAATTTTGTGGCGAGAACTCATATTTGCTATGAGTCACTTCACACCTCACACTTTGGTGACTATCTCAATTTGGTCTCAAGAACGACGCGACTCATTTTGTGGTGAAACCTCACAATGTTATGAGTCACTTTAGACTTCATATTTTGGTGATTATCTCATTTTGATCTCACCTACGATGCGACTCATTTTGTGGTGAGACCTTACAATTATATGGGTCTTTCTAGAATTCCTCATCGGAGCAATACAACCAGAATAAATAATTAGGAAATGGTAATCATGAACTTCTGCTTATTTTAGAAATAATGCTTAACGTTGAACTGGCTGTGAATACAACATATCTAAGAGCAATTAGCTTATGAAAGAATAAACAAGTAATGAGAACTCGACAGTCCCGACAACATTAACAACAACAACAGCATTACTATAAGAGGTCACAAGAGCAAAACTGAATTTCCGTGATATTTCTTTAGGTCTAATGAACATTTTTAAAAACATCACATACAATCAATCGTCTCAGTTATAGTCACTCAAAGTGTTATTGAATAAATGTGATTATCAATATTGGTTTACGTGTTCTTACATCAGTAGCGTCCTCGATATTAATATTTATTTTAAATTGCATTTCACATGAAAAAAAACATTAATATTCCAATTATCGTAACTTGTTATTATTATAACTCAATTTACATATAAATAAGCAATTTCCAAACATTAAACATTGTATTGTTTCGTACGTGAGTTGTATAATGAAGCAATACATTTAATTAATCATTTATTTTGGAAAGTCGTAAACGTTACATTGAATAAACTTACGTACGCGTGAACTGAATGTGAAAAAAAAGCTGATAGGCCTATAAAATGTAACATTTGCTTCGTAAATTTAATACATATAAAAAACAGCAAAAAATACCTAAACATATAACTTATAACAATAAATTACAATTAATGACAAAATCAGACCAAAATTCAGAAGTACCTTAAATTAATAACACGCAATTTTCTCAATAGACGTGCGCTCCAATTGTCGATTTGAAGAATGTGGGTAAATCTATAGAGGGCGATGTTTATACACTGCTAAAGATAGCATTCTAGATCAAAAACTCGACTCAAAAGTCGTTTATTTTTTATTATTATTATCTTTAATGCGAGAAAAGAAAAAGGAGAAAACCAAAAAGACCATAGATTGACGACCTAATGGTGGGTTCCCACTGCCGATCAGACGAGCTCGATCAATCCCCATCAAGGTAATTTGGACTGGTCGGACTCGCTCGGCAATGGTATTCGAGGTCAAGCTACCTTGATCGGCATCGCCAAAATGATCGTGAAGGAAGCACGAACGATGCCGATCAAGGTAGATTGACCCCGTCCAAATAAGCTTGATCGGGATTGATCGAGTCGGCCTGATCGGCAGTGGGAACAGGGTATAAACGGATGGCTGTAGCAAAGGACAGAGAAAGATTAGAAATTTAGAGGAGGGACGTTCAACCAGGGACTGTTCCCTGGTTCAACAGAGGATAGCATATCATGAATAAAAAAAAAACAGAATTCGCCAAAATTGGAAACGAAATTAATTTTGCAAAAAAAATCCAACGTGACCAAGTTATGTCCGCCTTCTTAAAAAAATATTACCCCGACCCGGTCTCGATAAACTTTATGTAAAAGAAACACTCGAGTGGTTTCGAACTTTCAATGCCTCATTAACCTGGAGCGATTTGAAGGACGCTTGAGTACGCCGTTAAAGTGCTTGGATATTCCCCGTTCTTTTTGGGCTGGAGTGAGAAGAACTACAGAGGTCCCAAGTCTCCAGGATTAGCCTGGAGTCTCCAGGAATTTTGCTTCATCTCCAGGGCTCCTGGACCAAACCAAATTCTCTCCAGGAATTTAAATTTTTCATGATTATCTCCAGGATTTTTAGTAATTTAGCAATGTAAGTAAATGCAAAAATATTTAGTATTTTTCATTTAATTGGACACTAAATGTTATTTTTAAGTGTCTTTATCAATAATTAGATAAATATAGCAACATTTAATATGATTATATTTATTTATAATATCAAATTGTTGTTTATATGATTTTACTTTTAGATGCCCATAGTTTCTAAAGCCTGTTTTCCTGTCGATCCTTATTCCAAAAAACGGCGATTTGAAACGGCGATTTCGATCGTTAATTTTGAAAAATGACGATTTTTACAACGATCGA
>JAOTQE010025124.1:0-10513 GCA_025631205.1 Nesometra sesokonis | reverse complement strand
TGTATTCATTCTGCCGTTAGCAATAATCCTGGCAAGTCTACGGCAGATGCTAGGTGGGGCGAGATTGTTTGAGGCACACTGTCTTTGTTATTTTTATTATACTAGATGGCTTTATAGGTTGAAGGCTTGTTTAAAAAAAATATGTTTAAGACTAGTATACATTTTAGAATTCGAAAAAATAAAATAATTATTGTTATGTATATATACCAGGGAACAGTTGTATATTGAAAACACATTGAAGTAGCTACAGTTCAGTAGGCTTATGCATTTCAAAATTGTTTTTGTACTTTCAAATTCATTTTTGTATATATAAATAATTAAAATTAAATTAATTTTGGCTAAATACCCATCAAAGGGTTGCAATTGACAAATATTAAAAATCCCATAACTATTGTACAAATTACAAATGAAATATTAAGGAAATATGCTACGTGGTATATGCTACACAGTGTTATAACATAGCGCACGCAAATCTTTTTGGTAACAACATGGCTCCATGAAGTCACGTGCGTTGATCTGACCAATCACGCGCGCCTCGCGTGAAACCGAGTTGGCCAAACTCTCTCTATATACGGCTCTGGGTCCGGGTAAAAACAAAACCTTATTTCTCCATTTAGCGTGTCCTTGAACCCTGTTTTGGTTTATTTGTATGTCTAATTGTATTTTTAGGGTCAATTTTAGACTCGGCGCTCCTAATATAAGGGAGGGCAACTACGTTTTGGCGATAATTAGGGAGAGGGGAGCGCCTGCGCCCCTAACTAAATCCGCCCTGTCATGTAGTAAATGACGCTACAACAGCAGCAGCGGTAGTGGCTATGGTGACCATGACCATGTCACTGTTAAAGTAGCAACAGTGTTAGTTTGTGTTAATAATAATAATAAGACCAGTGTTAGTAGTTGGTATTTACTGTTATGGTTTTATTGTCATTGTATGTCATTAAAAATTCAGTAAAATAATGATATATACGGCCCTACCATACCAATAATAACTTAAAAACACAAGTCCAAATGCACAAAACACCATCTCAATTTGCCGCCAGTCCCTGAGACCGTTTGAAATAACTGCTAATAATATATACCCAATGCTGTAGAAATACTGAATCGATAACCCCGTAAAGGCTCGCCATGATGATCCAACAAGCTCAGTACCTGATTTTGAGGTGAAATATAACAAATTAGGCAAATATATATTGATTTATTATTTACGGCTAGATAGTGAACTTAACACTGTAGAATTGCAGTCCCATGTCCGCCTCATAGATTTATTATTTACGGCTAGATAGTGAACTTAACACTGTAGAATTGCAATCTCATGTTGGTGCCTATCAAAAATAGTATAGTATTACTATTGTCGGTCGTCAGCCTTCATCACAAACATTTTAAGTTGAATAATAATAATTGTTTTATAATTATTGCATTTTAAACATTTTTGTCATGAAAATTATTTATGTATGTTACATATATTTTAGGTTATTAATTATCTTTATTTATCTTTATATTTGGATTGAATTTACTTACTAATTCAGAAACTTTTATAAAAATTGGGGGCACAAGTTTTGCCGTAGAACAGCGCTAAAGCGTAGCGCGATTTGATTGGTTGGATTCTGGACATGTACTTCAATAGTAGGCGCTTCCATGGAATTACACTTTGGGGCTATGTATTCTATGGAATTTCACTATCTAGCCGTTACAATTATACATCTATGGCGAATATACATTTAATTTCAGGACCATACAAGGATTTGAAATGGGGAGATGCGAGTGATCGAGGGTTCTGAGCGCGGTTTACCACCAGCAAGCACACATGGGTTTTTCGATTGACAAGCAAAATACAAAAAACACCAAAAAACAAAAACGAAACAAAAAAAAAACCCCAAAAATATCCCAAAAATTTAAAAATGAAAATCAAAACAAACAAAAACCCTATTTGAAATATTGGAGCGTTTTACAGGTTTTTTTTTTTGGTTAATTTCCAAGGCACTTCTTACCGTAACCGTGATCATTAGTTTATGTTGAGGAAAGTGAAACTTCTTTATTAAAGGAGGTGGTGTACGGTAAGTACGCACCCATTGCATTAATCCCATCTTGGTACGGGCTGGAAGCTATTGGTAAAAACAGCTGAGTGTCCTATGGGATAAGGACAACATCGTAGGCTTAAAGAAAGCAGGTACTTTACCAGTGGCGGCGCCAGGATTTCCCCGACGGCAGGGCAATACCCCCGACAGGCAGGGCACCCGCAACAGGTTAGGCCAGATTGGCACGGGCGTGCGTCTCCAGTTCTTAATTTGACAGGCAAAAAAACCCCGGTTTTGGCGTATTTCGCGTGATTTTTAGCCGCCTTTTGTGTGGTTGGGGGACAAGTTTGTGTCAAGTCGGGAATATGTGATAACAGCTAAGAACAGTCTAGTCCCTTGTCCTCTATTTTTGCTTACGTATGAATAAAATATTGCAAAAAAATTACTAAGAAAAAAAAGAGAAATTATTGACCATTAATATACAAGACACGGTGACGTAACCTGGGGTGGGGGGTGCTTAGGGTTCTCGGCCACCTACGTTCGTTATGATCACACCCTTCCGAAGATAAAACATGTTTAATTACACCATCAGCGGGGAAAACAATTTGTTTTTGCTTGCAATACTGTATCCGGTCGCGGTCCTTCCCAATTCTTGGATGGGCCTTTCCCAATTCTTAGATTCGCTCGCGATTTCGATTGGGCCGCACGCTTCAAATTTAGAATTTGGTTCGCGTCTAGTGAAAACCGGCCGGTTTCTACTAGATGCGAACAAGCGAATTTCGCGTCGAAATGTGACTCAAGAGTTGATTCGTGGACTTTCTTCGCTTGGCGCGTGACGCTCGAGAATTCGCTTGATCGCGTTCAGTGGGAACCGAACTTTAAAAGTGAGGCTTTCCAAATTTACGAAATACGATAACGAAAACAGATACGTCACATATTCGTTTTTGAAAGTTGCTAAATGTGTTATATCAAATTTCTACCTATGAATTGTTGATAATAATCGTCGTAAAATACTGACAAACTGTGACAGATATACAAGGTGTTTAATTCAAACGTTACAAGGATTTATTACGTATCCGTTTTCGTATTTCGTGAAGTTTCGAAACCTTCTTAATACTTACCAATTACAAAAGCAATTACAAAAGCACCTGATACAGCTGCTCCAGCAATAAACTGCGCGACACAGTAAGCCCAAAATGTAGGAGCAAATATGGTACCAATACTACCAACGGTCTATAAAACAGTTATTTTCCAAATTTAAACATATTAAATAAAAACATTGTATTTAAGTATAATGCATACTCCAAGCAAAGAGAAACACGGCATCGTGACAGGATTCAATATTTCGACATAAATAATGTCATCATCAGGAAAAATTCCTGATCATGACATAATTTATGTTGAAATATTGAATCCTGTCACGATGGCGTGTATCTTATTGCCCTAGAGTATGCATTAACTTTCTTAATTGAAGTTGATTAGTGGACATTTCGAACATTGTATTTATTTCCTTTAAAAAAAATAAAGCAGTAAAATTGAGGATTTTGTTGCCGAAGTTTGTTCCAAGGCACTGTTTCTATGTATCATGTTGTTATATGGAAAAAAAACTTTATTCGTCATAAAATATAGAGTATAAATTTAAATCTTATGAAAATTTTCTTCCTTGGCGAGATAAGAATAAAAAATAAGTAAGTGTATTTAGTGTTTTTTTTTGCAAATAGGCCATGAGAATTAAACGATGCACAGTGTATGAGTAAATAGGAGAAATGAATGCTCAGTGTTCCTGGAAAATAAACTTTTTCTTCACCCAGAAGGGAAAGTAAGTACCCATCAGGTACAAATCTTACATACTCTAATTACAGCTTCCAACATTATAGAAAAATTACGGAAGTTGTCGTTATTCTGGCGTTTGTTCAAATGATAGGAGTGATGAAGAGCGCCATGCCTTGGCAATATAAACAATAAGGATGTCATAACATAAAGCCGGGCACTCACTGCGTCGTGCGACGGACTAAACCGTCACTCACTTTGTGTGTAGTTGCCAGACGCGGTTACAGTTTACAGTCCGGCTGACGGTTTTTTTTTAGTGATTCAACAGGGAAATCACTAAAAACCGTCGACGAAAAGTAGAAGACTGTCACTGCGTCTGGCAACAACACATACAGTGAACGACGGTTTAGTCCATCGCACGACGCAATGAGTGACATGCTTAAGTTATAAGGAACTTTTTAAATTTGTATATAATTCATGGAACAAAAGAAGGCATTGTTAATACAAGTATTAGGCTTACCATAACCAAGATCGAGATGAGTAATCCGACTCTGCGTCCGGTAATGTCAGAAAGTTGACCAAAGACAATCGATCCAACAAGTTTGCCAACAAGGACAATGGATTTAGACAACTGCTTCATCCAGTCATTCTCGCAAACCAAGTCCCACTAAAAAAAGAAGAACGACATTGTATTTTTTCTGGGTCAAATTTAGGCTATAGCACTCAAATTAAACATACAAAAATTAAACAAGTAACACCGATTTATAATTCTATTCCTTGGTGAAACTGGTAAATAATACTTCCTAATATCACTTTTGCTTTAAACAATTGTGGTTAGGTGCAGATGAGTGTCTCCACAAACTTCAGCCTACCATGTTTAGGGCTATAATTATTTGTGATTTTTTTAAAAATAAACGACCAGGCACTCGAAAATGCCACCTCTCGCAGACTTGGTGAATCGAACCGGTAAAACCGGACCTCCAAAAATGACCCGCAATCTTGGAATGGAATTTCAGGGCGTTCGCTTCGGCACATCCACCAAGCCTACACTATCTCCATCTTCTTTGTAAAAGTAGTACCGTAAAAAGCAAGACCAAAATATGGTTCTAACCTCAGTAACTGCAGTGGACTCATAAAATTCCGTATCGTAGATCCATTCTTGGTCACACCTAGCAGGTTCATATCCCAGTATATCGTCCTCAGTACATGTATAATCATCTGGTCCATCAATACTCAAGTTGGCGTATTTTTCACATTTACTCCAAGTCGTTGTCTTTTTACCTTCTGGTGGATACAAACACTTCGCCTGCTCGTCATTTTTCGTAAACTTTTGGTCTTTATAATATAAACACTGGTGATCAGGTGAAGCACTAAGGAACGTATTCCCAAAGCTGTGAAATGCACAAGGAATAATAGGAAGACACACCAAGAAATACATAATTTTTTGGTATTTCCCGAACTCTCCAAGATAAACAAGTATTTGATCGAACTTCATGGTTTTCTAAACAATTTTACTTCAAGTCAGTTACCAATCAGAAAAACAGCAATAATTCGGTGTCGATTACATGGTACTATAGAATACTTGTTCTACTATCAATACAAGCGCAATTTAACAGATAAATATCTATTAATGTACACATAAGACGGTATTTGGCAACAATCGTATCAGAAATAACAATGGGTTGTACCAATGGTCACAGTTGGATCGAAAAGGTCTCCTCTAAATTTTGGACTCAAAAAGACCATGTATACGTATTCTATAACTGGCAGTCAAAAGATGTTTATTTGGGTTTTGTCAGTTCAAATATTTGAAAATGTACCACCTCTATCGGCCTACTTCACTCGGTTGATCAGTTGAACGTTCGTTCCCTCTTTCTTTTAATACGGTATGCAATTTCTTCAAGTTACGATCATCCAATTGGTTTAGAATTTATCAAGCCGTTTCTTAGTAATGTATGTCGGTCGTCCCACTAATTAGTTGGTTAGTTATGCGGTCTGTCAGTCCCTTCTGCGATCAATATCCAATACTTTAAAACAAGGCAATCGAACAGAAAGGACGGATGTTCTTTGCCGTGGAACAGCGCGAGCGTACAGTCCTGATCCATTGTACCCACAAAGGTCGTGTTTCAGCAGGAATTTCGGATTATTCGATAAAATATCATCCAATCAAATCAATATGAAAACTACACCTGTGCAAGCTCATTGTAGACCATAATGCATTGTGAGTCATTCATTTCATTCATTCATTTATTTGGTCAAAATCCCATTACATTATTGAAAACAATACATGATATTAATAAAAATTAGAAATGAGTTAAAATAGTATAAACAAGACAAGTTGTATTAAAAATTAGTTATAAAGCACTCTGCATTTCTAAAGGTGTTATAAGGAACTAGTCAAATTATCCGTACCGTAACCTTGACCTTTGACCCTGTTCCCGTAACCTTGACCTTTGACCCGTGACCCATCATCGGCAATTTTGGTCTGAACGTACATGCTTCCACCAAGTTGGGCCAAGATGGGACGAAGGAGTAGAGAAAAACAGTTATTTGACCTTTAACCCAAGTGACCTTTCCAAAAATGAACCCCTCAAGATCAATTTCGCAGTGAACCTGCATCCACCCACCAAGTTAGATGAAGATCGGACCAAGGACCTGGAGGAGTAGAGAAACAAACAGACAGAAAGACAAACGGACAAAAATTGCACTAATTATAGTATGATTTGAAAGTCCACTAATCAGCTTCAAATATAAAAGTATCCAACAACAGGACACAAACCACGCCACCACCAGGAATGAAAGCTCGCCCACAAAATTCCAGCCCACAAGCACTAAGCCAAAGCACCAAATAATCAGAACCACTACCAAAACCCCAAAAACAAAAAAAAAACAGAGCCATTATCAAGCACCAAATAGTCACAACCAACCCGACCAACCCAAAAGGTGCAAAAACAGCGATACAACCAGATCCACAGCTACAAGACCAAAAATACCCACATGACTTGGGAAAGAGAGCCCCACGATTCCCCATCCCACCCCGAGCAACGGCTCCACACTTCCAATATAAGAGATGTTTGCTTAAGTGTGTATGTCATGCATTATTAGCAGTTGATGGCCTAGTAGGTTCAACAAACTATGTAAGCCGTCTGCATACTATCAACAATACCCCATTTATAAATTATAATAAGATAGATCGTCATAGGCCGAAATTCCCATACGCGGACACCTCCCGTAAGCGGACAATTTTCCCAGACCCGAGGGTGTCCGCTTACGAGAGGTCCAATCGAAAAACATGTCATGCGCTTTTTAACGACAAAGAAGATGCGCATTATAAGTGTTATTACCATGGAGGTATTAAAATATACCGTATATTCCATGATTGCCAGTACCAGTAGAAATACGATTGCTAATTTAAATGTGTCGAGTCCCTCGACTTTATTCAGATTAATTTGCCTACTTGACATAAGCTGTCTCTGTTAATAAGTACTGCAAAATATATACAAAATATTACGGTTGTTTTACAGTTGAACCTCACTGTCCGGACATCTCTCGTAAGCGGAAACCTCCCATAACGGACACAATTCAAAACCCCGTTTGTTCTTCCTAATCAGTGCATCTGGTACCTCTCGTAAGTAGACACCTCCCGTAAGTGGACGCGGACGCTTTTTGTCTTAAAATTGTAATTTTTTTGTATGTTAATTTACCTCCCATAAGCGGCTACCCCGGAAAATTAGTGATTTGTCTGTACAACGAATACAAATTTCTGTACAAAATCGTCCTTATGTTGTAATGGCTGAGAATCATTATCTTTGAGAGGCCATTTGTGTTGAGAAGGCCGTGAAATTTTGAGGTATAAAGACGTATACATAATTGTACAACTCTGGTCTTCCATCGGCCAAAATTCTCGTAAGCGGATACCTCCCGTAAGCGGACACTTTTCCTGGACCCGAGGGTGTTCGCTTACGGGAGGTTCAACCGTAGTTTGTATAATTGTTTAGTTTAAAAAAATTCAGAAGTTGACCTGCAGTCTAATTCTTTAAATAGATACAGTACCACAGGCCTTTTTCAATTGGTAGGGAGGGTCGATTATTTTTAAAAAAATGCGCGGATCCAAGGTGGGGAATAACCCAACCCAGTAACCCTTTTGACTTGGACGAATGTTGAAAAACTCATTGTTTGCAATAAACTATCTGTAAAATTGCCTCCCGCGAAACGAATCTTGGTCTGGAGAAACCATAGACCCCTAGAAATAACACGAAATGTGGCACCAGGCCCATCTATCTAGTCTCTGCAAAAGAAGTGTTGTTGATCTTCCCATTACACAACAAGCGTGGGGACTACTTGCATTAATACACTACGATTCAAGAATAGCGAATTAATCTAACAAATAATAATACCGAGACAGTACACTAATCAGGGGCGGATCCAGGATCCACCGAAAGGGGTGTGGTTGCCAATTTTCCCCTGACGAGCAAAAACAAGTTCATTTCCCTATTTTGGTGCTCTGGTACCGTATTTTGTTATTTTTTCTAGTATTTTTTTTAACTGGCGCACCTAATATAAGGGGGTGTGGGGACGCAATTGCGTTTTGACGATAATGCCCCCCCCCCCCCAAATCCGCCTCTGACTATTAAGTCACCAAGATCCAAAGACCCATAAATTAATAAGCATCTGCTGTGATTCCCACGTTTTATGTTATTAGTATCACATGCTGTGCTAATTACAATTGTCTTTCGTTTCTGTTTGTCGCAGTGTTTACAAAAATGCCTTCAAAATTATTTCATCGTCTTCAAAACTTCCATGTCTATTTGAATATCATAATATATTTCATAGAGACCTAATTTTAGTAGTGAAATAAACAAGTATATTTACAACGATGGTTTTGTTTCAACTTTAACTTTACCAACTTTGACGCGGAATACCTCTCAAACTACATTAAAGCTTTATATATTCTCTATATCTGCAATTGTTGGTACAAAATTCAAATATCTCCACGTCTTATCCTCAGTGGTGGCGCCGCTTTTGCTTTTCCCAGCAAATATGGTCAATCTCAGGGGCGGATCTAGACATGTACTGTGACCTTCGCAAAACCCATGTGAAGAAGTGGGGTCCGGGGGGCGCTTACGGCCCCTGTGGTGAGGTACCAAAGTCCGAGGGCGTCTGACCTTCGCAATTGCGAACGATGCGAAGGTCTGGATCCGCGCCTGTATCTTCCCCCACGGGGGAAGATTGACCAAAAAAAGGACCTGCTACCCTCTCCGCCACCATTGCCTATCCTTGCAATCAAAGAGCACGACAGTTGTTCTAGGGTCCATCACACCGGAATAAACCATTGAATATACTGGGCCTACGGTTTATTGTCGTTCAGTTGTACATCGTTAACCTTCATTATAATTATGCATCATATTATATGCATCCTTCAAGCATCTCAGCTTTGCAGGCGAGGATCCAAGGGGACACATCTGACCCGCGCCCTTTCGCAAACAAATTAGGCTTCTAAAGAAGGACCAGAGAGCATCTGTAGAGAAACATATTTTTGGCCCCCTTGGCCCACGCCTATTGCCATCAATTTGGTGATAAGATCTCAAATCTGGACTTGTCCAACTTGGCATCGAGTCACCGTCATCTTTCTAGATAAGCTTTACCCACTCCTGGCTTTGACCGTCGATTCCATTAAGCCTGCATTTAACATGCACTTTTATCGGCTCAATCCATTCCTGAGATATTGGAGTAATTGTACGTATATAAAAAAGACAGACAGATGAAGCTGCATGACAATACACTCTTTCCAGGGGCGGATGCAGACTTTTAGAAAAGAATGGGTAAGAGAGAGTCAACGTTTTAGGGGTCCGGAGCATGTTCCCCAGAGAAATTTTGGTCTTTATATGTGCGTCAGAGGTGTATTAAGGGATCAATTTTTGTCTTATGATTGCCGAATATTTTTCGTTTTATAGACAATGTTAATAACATTCATCATTTTCATTTCCGGCCCACTTAAAGATTGATTACATTGAGGGGCTTATTATCAATGTTATGCTTGGTCTTCTGCTTCCTAGAATCAAGTAATAGTACACACATATTCAAACAAATTTACAAAAAAAAAACACATTTGCAGGTAAATCGTTAATATTTAATTGACTGTTAAACATTGTAATGCTTCATAGAAGCTATAGGTAAAGACCGGTGTAAACTTGAGAAATATTGCTGAGCTGTCATCCGTCATGCAAGGCATTTGTTCTGTTGTCAATTTTGGCATTTAGCTCAGTTGGTTAAACCACGGAGGAAATAGTTATTTTATCCATGGTTAAACTGATGGTAATCGCTATGCTGTGCACAAAGCATTAGACATTCGCTGGTTTCCAGTTCGATCGAGTACCGCGTTATTCTCCTTGTGTTTCCACTGTAGGATCGAAAAACAAGTTAATAGCGCACAGTCTTTTAGATAAGACATTAAGCCGTTGGTCTCATGTACACCATTGCTCATGTGCACGTTAAAGAACGCAACACTCTTTGGAAGAGAGATAAGGATTGTCTCCCGGTGTACTGACTAATCAATCACGACTACAAGGACCCCAATGGAAGTAAATCCATTGCACACTTTCGTGGGTTATCCTTTGTCTCACAACACTGAATAGTAAATCAAATAAAATGGAAGGTAGTGAAATAATCCCGCTTCAGTTCAGTTCATAGGAACAAGCGCAGCAATGGTGGAGCCAGCGGGGGAGTAG
>JAOTQE010025123.1:0-22081 GCA_025631205.1 Nesometra sesokonis | reverse complement strand
TGGTAACTTAAAATACAAAACATTAGTTGATGTATTGTTACGTAAATCTGGAACATTTCGGTTACAGACGGCATGGTGAACATAACGATAAATAGTTTTGTTAATTAAAGACAAAGGAAACATGTTCTTTTTAAGTATAGATATACTTTATAGATAGATTTAAAAATATAATATAAAAATTACTTTTGAAATGCATCAATTTCTGTGTACATTTTAAAAATATATTGTCATCTGAAATTAAGCTTAGAACATTAAAAAAATTAAACATCAAAATTTGTGTCAACTATATATCGCTGATATTAAATTGGTAAAAATAAAGTATTACAAACTCACTGGTATTTTAAAAAACTTTTTTAAAAATTCATTATGTCATTATTAATCAATGAACTTGATGGTTTCCTTAAACTTGTCCTAGTCATCTCTGCCTAAGTTGAATTAAATAAAGTTAAATATGTTTTATTTTAATGCCAGATTGACATGTTTTCTCTAAGTTGAATATTTTTTTCAATCCCATTTTGCAGGGGCATACCCCTCCACACGAAAGTAAAGTATATCAATATTATTGAAATTGTCTCTAAAAGGAAAAATATTCAGCATTCATAAGACAAGAATTGAAAGCTTAACACACCTCTGAGGCCATGTCTGGACGTCTAAAAACCAATATTTCCTGGAGGTGCAAGCCCCCTAAAACTTCTCTACTGCTCCCTCCCTTTTCCAAAGGTCTGAATCCGCCCCTGCTTGGAGTTTGACTGTAATGGGGTTGGAATGGCATTTAGCAACACTTGTTTAGATCTATATTACTGCTAACTTGGGAAAAATCATTATACTATGCAACAATTCCCCAATAAATTAATTACTTTAATTATTAAATCTTACATAAACAACCTTAGAATTATATATTTATGGAAATTTCAATAATTATATTGCTGTATCAATAAGATATTGGTCAAGTTTATAAACTCTATTTCAGAAATTTGCAGAATAAATATTTTTAAAACAAATAAAACAATATATAATTATTAAATAAATATTAATTATTTTAATTTATTATTTTTCAAATCATTGTTCAAAGATTAAATGCACACACACACACACACACCCACACACAACACTCCAGTACCCATTAAACTTTGATATATTTAAAATTGCTCCTCACAAGGTAAAACGCTACACATGGATTTACACATCAGTGTACAGTATTTCCAATTGTTTAACACATCACATTTCTTCACATACTGCATTAGTTTCATAAATTTTCATTCACAGTAGCGGATACAGAATGGATATAGGAATGAAAGAAGTGAAAAAACCCTTTTTTAAAAGTTTTTGCTTGTGAAATGGTAATTGGGAACAGCGCCACCCATTTAAAAAACATGCTGGACTTGCCCAATTCCTATCTCTGGAAATCTGGAAATCACATCATATGTTCATTATGCGTTTTCCTGTGTATGCACCTACTTTATGAAATACTCTACCCATGGGAATAAAACATCTATAAAATGTTAACATTTAGAAAAAATCACAGAACTTTCTGTTCTCGAGAATTGTTCATAATAATTTATGTTAAGAAAATCCAAAGCATTTCAAGTATATATGACAGGAAAAAACGATCGTTGGCAAATAGTAAAATGAGTCAAAAAAGGGATTTCTCCAAAAGTGATGTGCACAGGGTGATAAATTAATAATTTTTTTATGGGCCTAATAGTAAATAATTTCTTTATATAAACCAAAGTAAATATGTGTGAGATGTTTCAACCTGCAGCCTACAAACCTTCATCAAAGACTGGTACGTTAATTGTGGATGACTGGTGCTCTTATCCGCCGCCCAGGAGATTCAAGACAAATGAGTTGATGTACAAATCATTCTCTGATGAAGCCATAATGTGAGGTGTCACCACAAAATGAGTCGTGTTGTACAGAAAAGCAAAACTGAATTATTGTTATATTCAGATAGAAGAGATTATAAGCTTTAAAAATTGGTTTTTGAATGAGCTTAATAGGTTGAGTGAAACCAGAGAAAAATCAATTTTAAATATGCATTTTTGAAAACGCACTTTGGAGAAAATGTACTTTAAAGATAACCAACTGTTGACTTCCTGTCTGTTTTTCCATTGATTTTAAAAAACAGCCTTTACAAAATGTAGTTCAAAAACATGTTTACTGTAAATAAACATAAACAGGAAGTTTGTAATCATTATTTTAAAAATTTAATTACTAAACTTAACAAAACGACAGGAATCTCATTTTTGTGAAATTATGACTTCTGTCTATTTTTGTGAATATCACCAAATGACCTGAGGTACAACAAGACTCATTTTGTCATGACACCTCAAATATATATTTTTGTTTATATAAATAGATACACGGAACTGGGCAAGCCAATAAAAACGAAAGGCGGCCATATAATGAAAAATTTAATAAATATGTTAAATGTAACAGTAGAAAAAAATCCGACTAAGATCGGAAAAATCAATCAAACAGCCACTAGGATTAAGCCCTCATCTGCAGACGGATCCGTTTCTGGGTCTACCCTTCATCAGTACAGCTTTAGGGCTAAACCAGTGATGATAACTGTATAGCCAAAACGTAGGTTTTTATAACGTTGGCCAGATATATGCAAATTTCAGGGAATGCTATACATGCCTTTGTTAGAATTTTGTCAACAGGCAATAATAGTTTTAGTTTATATAAAGAAATTATTTACTGCTATATTTAAACATTCCATATGGAAGTAGTTATTTAAAAAAAATTATTATAGTACTGTATTATAGTTTACTGTTCATTGGTATGGATGTGATGGAAGTTGTTGAATGTACTGCGGCTGTTCTTTTCCCAACGTGCTTGTGAAAGAATGCTAAAATTTTCCTCCAGGAATCTTCTTGCGCTAATGCGTGCCCGTCGTGAGATCCGCCATATAGACAGAGTGTATCTAAAAAGAAAAATATCGGTTTAGTCCGTAATGTTGTTAGTTTTAGAAAAACTGATTGTACTATTAAACCCCCATTCCACTGAGCATTTCGGTTGATCATCGGAATCACTTTTCCATTCTTCCGATAACCCACCGATAAGCATCGCGTCACACTCCGATGAATCCGATTACTGTTTGCCGAGTGTCAGATCAGTGTCCGATGTGTCGGACGTGATCCAATGAGGCAAAAATCATCCGATGAAGGAACTAAGCTCAGCACTTAGTTCCTTCATCAGACAAATTTGCGGTAGCAAATCGAGTCGGTGTCGGATGAATGTTGAGTCGGTCAGATGCGTGTCAGATTGGTATCGGAGAACTGTTTGATGTGTCCAGCCGACTTCCGCTGGCTATCTGATAAATTTCCAATAACCAATAGTCATCCGACACTCATCTAGTGGTCTACCCGACCATGGTCCGGCACACATGATAGCAGCCCGCCATCAGTCCGATTACCATCGGAAAGAAACATCATGTTATTATCGTCCGATTGCTATCTGGTAATAACATCGGTTCGAAATCGCTCATCGATTCCACTGCCATCCAACACACATCGCATAGCAAATGGTGGCATCAGATGTCCAACGGAGAGTAAGCCGACACGTCTTCTGGCATTGGTATCAACCTTCTGAAATCTTGGTGCTAGTCTCTGGAGTAGTTCGTCACAAAATTCTGGAGTAACTCTCAAAAAATTGAAGAACGTTGTTGTATCTTCTATTTTAAGTTTATTCATGAGTCTGGTGTAGTGGTCATAAAGAGCCTTCATTCTGTCAGCTTGCAGCCATGGTCGAACCCAATAGACACGTGGTCTTCTTCGTCCTTTTCTCAGCCTCCTCAAGACCACAAGAGTTATTGCATCATCTAGTAAGCATGCAGTTTGTTGTTGGAGCAAATGGACACAGGCTAGGACTGCAGCGTTGCGAACACATTGATCCATATCTAGTTCTGTCAAAATGTGGAAAATGTAGCCTGCTTTTATACTCAGTTGCCAAATTTGATGACAAATCCGACCAGTATTGAGTCAATGTCAGATAAGTAACGGATATGTCGGATTGGTGTCGGAAGAGTGTTGGAAGTGTCAGATTACTGTCAGGACACTCTCGGATAACAATCCGCCCGCAATCGGATCTGTCCGACGACACCGATAAAAATGGTGGACAGACACTGGGCCGTTATCAGTCTTTCATTCGATTGCACCGATTAGTCTCTATCAGATTTTTTAGAAAATTTGAACTAAAAAAAGTGGATGTCGGGTGATTTTTCATCGGAACTCATCGGAACACCCTATTTTTTGCAAAATTCCGGTCAGATTTGATTCCGATTGCGTTCAGATGGTCAGTGGAATGGGGGTATAAGCTTGAACCTAAATTTATACCCTTTTCAGACATGCAGAAATTGTTACAACTTTTAACAATTAGTAACAAGTTGTAACATGTTTGATCTTCTAAGATTTGTGTTTGTTCCACATATGCACTTTCAAACCATGAGAAATCAAGGAAAAACTCAGAAGAATAATAATTTTCCATTATTGGGGGTTGTATTTGTTTACACATTTTTTTTCATGCAATCTTTTGCATTAAAAAAAACATATCTAATATTAAACTAGGCCTGGTAGCGAATTAACAAGATTATAATTATTCCATGGTTTAAATTAGAATTAAACTAATTTAAACTCATATAGCCCAATCAAGGCGACAAGTATCATAATGATTTGCTGTTGGCATAATTTACAAAGCCTCATAATTTTTTTCTACATCAACCATGTGGAATTTAGTGAGATTTCTTTTTGTATTAGGTCTAGGCCTATTAAAAATAGTAGTAATATTGATACATTTTCCATCGCTGCCGCCATTCATCCAAACTAAAAAAACACAGTCTGCGAAAAGGTCAATTAGGTACATTACACATACGCAAAAAACTCAGAATATCTCTGGAAGAAAAAAAACAGGCTTTGCAATGGTCTGTTTTGTTCCGAGATAACTTATGGGAACCCTGTAAAATCTCAGAAAACTTTATAAGGGTTTGCTTTCATAATTAACCTAACCTGGTTATTTGATACAAAATGTTAAAAATGTGCAAAATAGCATCGGCGTGAAATGGGTGTAAGTAAGCTTACCGACGCATCTTGGAATTGGATTGGACCATTGATTATTTCCTTTACAATATATCGATGCAGATCCAATCAGTGCAAAACCATCATCACAAGAAAAGAGTATGTAACCTTCATATCCAAAATCATCACCGTTTCTACTGCCGTTCATAGGTATTCCTGGATTTCCGCAATTTACAGCTGAAAATAATAAGAAATTATTTATATGAATTAACACAGCAGTATTTTTGGTGTTACTGTTGTCATGACAACAACTACCAACATTTATCAAACCTTAGAGAGTGGTATTTTTCTAAAGTCAGCTTAACTGGTGATTTTGACTGTGTTATTTATTGAGGCTGATGATAAAGATGTTGATGATGAATATTTTGATGATGATGATGATGATGATGACCATAATAATAAGGAAGATGAAGATGAACTTTGCAGTGCCATGCATGAGGCATAGTAACTGCCTTAGCCAGGTTAAAGTCAAAACATGAAATTTGCCCAAATTATTGTCTTTTAAATCCCCATTTAGTTGCCTCAATGTTTAAGTGAATTTAAAGATGTATTGTCACTCAAAAATGACCAAAAAGCCATAACCATTCATTTTGAAAGTAACTTGCTCATATTAAAGTAACATCAAAGTTAATAACTTTAGAATTGAAATTGGTATGTTTAAAGACTGTTTAAGATTTACACTGAAAATGACCTAAATGATAGAGGCTGTCAGCATTTTAATGGATTTTTGCTCATTTTAGCATTATAATGTTGCACAATTATGGGTAATTTTGAGTGGAATGATCATAAGATATATATTTCTTCAAAATAAGGAAGTTATTTTCAAAATCATTTTTTTGTGCTTTTTCAGGGTACAATACATCTTTAAGACATTTTAATACAAAACAACACAGGGAACCTTGTGTTCTATGCCAGATCCTTAGCCCAAGATCAAAAGCTGTTGTTACAAACCTAACATCTGGGTTTTTGTAGTAAACAAATAATTAAGCTGGGGCTGAAGCTTATTCTCAGTTTATGTAGCATGAAGCAGTTGAGTCTGATGTTCCCCTTTGAATGGGACAAGTCTTTTGCAGGCTACTTTCCAGCAATTCCCCGGTACCCATTGTACAGCTGGGTAGACTTCAGCAGTGTGAGTAAAGTGCCTTGTCGAAGTGCACAAGCAACTGGCTTTTGTGATGCTCAAAATCCCGTCCATTCAAGTGGAATTTTGAACCGCTAACACTGTGCTAACTGCTCCCACACTTTTGTCAATATTTAAAATAGAAAAACCAACTACAGTACTTGTAGTGCTCTGCAATCCTTCCAAGCCTGCTATCCTGTTGATCGTTATTCCAAAAACGCAGATTTGAATGGCATTTTGAATCATTGTTAAAAAAAGTTAAAATATTAACAATAAAGTTCAATTCATACTGGACCGCTAAAATTCATATGTCTTTGCAATGAATAAAAATTACCAAAAAAACAGATTTAAAGAAATTTCCAACTACAATTTTTATATATTAGTTAGATACAGTAATTGTATATTTTATGTTTTGACGCAAATTACAACTCACAAAAATGTAAAAAAAGAACAAAATGTGTTATTTATTTCTAGGCCCAAAACATGTAAGTTCTTGCTGCGGGCAACGTTGCCTTACAAGCACCCAACTTTAGCAATCCACTTTGTTAAAGATTAATTCAGTTTAACTTTGATGATCCAAATCGTTACATTTTTTTTATGTCAGAAGTAACATTGAGAGAGACCCCTTTTCCTGTCAATCATAATTATGCAGTGATTTTAATGTTTCTGTAGATTTTAGTGATTCTGTAGACCTGTTTTTTACATTGATATTTTAATTTTTTTATCTTTTATCTAATGTAAATTTTGATGAAATTCACTATTTTACTGCAATCAAAATCTTTTGTGAAATGAAAAATCCGTAATTTCAGACGAGGCAAGCGCCACATGCAGACAAATTTAAGTTGTTCAATGTATACCGGTAATCAAAATGAATTTACCTTCACATGTATGAATGCTGTAAGTCCATGTTCCATCCGCCCGACAGGTTACTCTTATTGTTTGTGAATTAGTTCCAGTTACAACAAAGCCAGTGTCACAATTGATACTGACTGATTTCTGGTATGTAAATTGGTTACCAAAAACATAACCATTCTCAGGTTCTGGTATTGATGGGCACCTAACAGCTTATGAGGGAAAACAAAAAAACATGGTGTTTAGTGGTGGATTCAGGCGGGGATGTACAAACCTATTTCATACCTGCCAATCCTACTGATTTAAGGTGCGTTTACATGTCTTAAGTCGCTTGGGAGTGGGCCATCTGCTCAAGAGCTGATCTATCATGTGAACACCTGCTCAAGAGCGGATTCTATCGCAAGCGACTCGAGAGCGCGCCCTCTTGGTCGAAACGGCTCTCGAGGCATGTGAACGGGCTATTTCCACTTCGCTCGCAAGACAGACGGAAGTGACGCATGAGGTCAGTACAGGAGAGCCAATCAAAATGAAGCATTTCCCATGAGTCAATTGAAGCTGGCTTTGTGCGGGAGAAAGAACACAATGGCCTCTGCGCATGCCTAGAAAGCAATTTCCGGCTCGCTTACGAGGGCCTGTGAATGCAACTGGGCCAAGGTATTATCTCGCTTGTAAGCGATCGGCTCGCGATCGGCTCGTGAGCGAGAGGATATGTGAACAAGACTTTAGGCGATCGGCTACTGCTTTTTCGACCTTTCTACCACCTACTGCTTTCACATGGTATTCCAATTGCTTTTAAAAAAAAAAATGTGCTGACAAATTAACATGAGATATGTCACGGCAAAACCACCAAGTTGTAGGAATTTGAAAATTTGTTTATATTTCCTGTTGTTTATTTGCTTATCTCATAATAACCTCTTGTGTAGCAACTTGGTGGTTTTGCCATGACTAGCCTCAAATGTACATTACAATGTATATAAAATGAACAAGAATATCCTACAAAATAAGTACAAACTGGAAAAAAGAATGAGCGAAGGGATGTAAAACCCTCTTGGAGACATTAAACAGGTGACATGACTTCTTTTATTGTTTTTTTTTTTTTTTTGCTCTTCAAGTTATAAATCTGGAAGATGAGGATGCTGGTGGTATGGTGTTCATATTGCCCTTCATTGCAGCCAGGAAATGGCATGGAACAGCCTACCACTTTCGACATTACAAATGTTGACAGTATGTTATTTATTGTTTCAAAACTAGGGTTTTACAATCCCAAAAACAGGAGAAGTAACCATTAATGTGTTTTACTTGTCAAATTGAAATCTGGTAAAAAAAACCTCCCTTACGCCACCACCCCTTTCACAATATCCTGAAACTATGGCACTAGTACTGTAAATCCAGAGTTCTTGTCTTAAATAAAGTTTAAATATTTTATGATCATGGGGCAAGTTAATTTATAAACTTGGTTATCACAAAACAATATTTTTTCTTTTTTTTAAATTTAGGCATGGTTGGTCACATAAACAGAACATGATTCTGCTGACCTGAAGTTAAGCAAACAACACAAACTGTGCCAACGCTCTTACTCAATGAACTGTACTAAATAAAACAAAACTTACGATTACATGTTGGTACAAAACCACTCCATTCTCCATCTGCTTGGCAAACTCTGTAGTTTCTACCAATTATTTCATAGCCTTCGTAACATGCAAATGTCACTTCATTTCCAAAGCTAAACAAATTTCCAATTGAATATCCATATGATACAATGCCAGGAGAACCACAAGTAATAGCTAAATTTAAAATATAAACATTAAATTATTAATTGGTATTTTGGAATTTTTATCATTAATTTTTTAATCACTAAAGATAAAACAATGCTTATTTTTAAAATTTATTTTACAATGAAATTTACATCAAGCTGTTACAGTAAAGTGTTTTTCTGTCCATTATAGATGTATTTTAAAATGTCGTTTTTGATTGTTAATTCTAAAAAATTATGATTTTCACAAAGATTGGCAAAAAATGGTCACTTTCGATGTTAATCCTGACATAAAAAATGATAAATGATTTGGATTGTTAAAGGTGAAATGAGTTCAACTTCAACAATTTTTAAAAATATTTTTGGGGCAATTTATACATTGCTTAAAATTTTCCAGACAACTTCATGTATTTTAAAAATTTTGAATAAGTATTGCATTTACCAAAAAGGTAATGAGACATAAAACTCACAAATTAAAAAAAAAAATTGAAGGTTTGGTGAAAGTTTGAATGTTTTATATTCAACTCTGCTCTGCATTGTTGAATAGGACATCTCACCTTTTACCTCATTAAATATTCTGTACTATTGTACTCAAAACTATTCATTATTTATATATTATTATTTACTTTGGCCATCTTTTGTTTTGATGTGCTTGTCCTAATTTGTTGAATGTTTAAATATAGTTTTATTGACATCCATTCTGTGGTGGGTTCTCAGCTACTGGTGAGTGTGAAATAAGACAAACACAAAAAATAATACTTTCTTTACATTTAATTATTACCATCATCACAATTACCTTCATCACATTACAGTATTATCAACATAAATGATATCATCATTGTCATCAACATCACCATCATCATCACCACACCATCCTCACCCTGACCTTACCTTACCCCTCCCCCACCACCAATACATCACCATCATCATTCACACAAACACCGTCACCATCATCATCTTCACCGTCACCATCATATACGAGTATGACTACAAACTTCGACATCCAACAAAAACGACAGACCATAATCATTAGCAACTTACGTTTACATTCAATATTTGAATCAAGGTCTGTCCAGTTTGCAATCGAAGCATTAAACTCATCACGTTTACATGTTACATACGGATAACCAGGTTGACGAATATAACCACTGTCACAATGATACTTAAGACGCTCTCCAATGCCATATACTAGTCTATGATCTCCCCTTTCATCTGTACCATTGTGCCCACCATACTTCAGAACAGGAGGACTGCTACAAGCAACTGTAAATTAGAAAGCAACCTACAGTAGGTTAGGCATAGGGTAGCTGATGTCAGTGCACATACACAATTTTGGATACAGTGGAGAACGATTTTTCAATTGTTAACTTGTAGCTTTGTTGTAATCAATTGTTAAATCGTACCATTGTTTTAATCAAAGTTCACTGTAGTGTATTTTAAAAGTAGTCATCTTTGCTGGTGCATGACTTAAGAAAATAAATGCACTTTCTCATAAGATGAGTGGATTTCAACAATTAAAGCCATTTTTTATTCAGTAATCTAAAAAATGGCGATTTGAAACAACATTTTTAATCACTAATTTTGAATAATGACGATTTTTACAATGATCGACAGGAAAAAGGGCCACTCTCAATATTACTTCTGACATTAAAAGAAATAAACGATTTGGATCGTCAAAGTTAAACTGAGCTACACTTTTAATGAAGTGGATCGTTAAAGTTGGGTGCTTGTAAGGCAACATTGCACACAGCGAGAACTTACATATTTTTGACCTAAAAATAAATCACACATTTTGTTCCTTTTTTACATTTTTGTGAGTTGTAACTTGCTTAAATTTATCTAATATATAACAATTGTAGTTTAAAATTTCTTTAAATTTGTTTGTTTTTTTTTTAATTTTTATTCATTGCGAAGATATATGAATTTTAGCAGTACAGTGTGAATTGAATTTTAACGTTAATATTTAGCTTTTTTACAATGATTCAAAATGCCATTCAAATCTGCATTTTTGGAATAATGATCGACAGGATAGCAGGCTTGGAAGGATTGCAGAGATAATTGAGATACAAGTAGTTGGTTTCTCTATTTTAAAGATTGATAAAGAAGTGTGAGAACAGTTAGCACAGTGTCAGCGGTTCAGAATTCCACTCGAGAGGACAGGATTTCGAGCATCACAAAAGCCAGTTGCTTATGCACTTGAACAATGCACTTTACTCACAATGCTGTACAATGGGTACTGACACATTGCTGGGAAGCAACCTGCAATACACTTGTGTCCCATTCAAAGGGGAATGTAACACTCATCCGATTCATGCTACAGAAACTGAGAATAAGCTTCAGCCCAAATAAGCCTTCAGAAATAGATTTACTTACTTTTACGCAAAACATAAAATATTTTGGTTAACTAACCATCTGTAACACACGTTGGTGTTTCACCACTCCAACGCTCGTCCCCACGACACAGTCGGATGCTCAGAGACTCATCGGATAGTTTGTAGCCAGGGCTGCAGCTATATGTGGCAGTAGTTCCGAATCGTATCCTGTCATCTGAGTATGTGACACTCAGTCCAACAGTAGTATCACCAAGATCAGCTACATCGCAGTAGTTGTTTCTAACTGAAATATATTTATAAAATATTTATTTATAATAATTTTTAATTTTAATTATAATGAATATTATATAGGTTTAGGTCCATGCAAGCAGTGTTGCGAATTTTGAACGTGTACACTAAATTTGAGGTGATTTCCAACAAATGTTCATGCATTTTTTAATGGCGCTGTAGCTTGGTGGTTAGCATGCTTGCCTTCCAATCCCGAGGTCCTGGGTTCAAACCTGGCTGAACGCAAGGTTGGTTCCCACGACATAACAACGCCACTCCCTAAGCCTCATAATGAGACTTGGTTTAGAAAGCATAGGGTAGTTCTCATCCTGTAAGTGGCGAGTTAACTTGCTGTTGGATGTGACACGAAATAAAAAAAAAAAAATTTTAACTTGGGCCCCAGAGCGCCTCTAGGCAGTAGCTATTCTTATGATGAGTCGTAAAAACATTTCCATGCCTATTCTTATGATATTGGTTTACGCATGTGTACTTACTCCTACATCTAAATGTAAGAATAATGTGTTGTCTATTCTTACGACAGTCAGTTACACATTCGCAAATGCTCTTACCTCTCGTCGTAAAAATAACGGGCCATCTACTATTATGACAAACCGAGTATGGTTGTGTATGAGTGATGTGACAACAATTATGTTAGTGTCTGCCTGTGTAAGCCAATGTCGTAAGAATAGCCACGGAATTATTACTCATCGTAAGGATAGGAATTGCCTACATAAAAAAAAACAAAACAAGAGGCTTGAGCAAAAATTGTACATAAACACTATTAGGTTTAATTAATTATTCTTCTATCAAAGGTCGCGAGTTTCAAATGCCTCTCAGTTTTTTATTATTTTGTTTAAATTTTAATACATTTTAATGTTGTATGCATGAAATTTTAATTATGCAAAAATGTTATCTTATTAGCTCTTCCAATTTGTTCACAAAGCTCTAAAACACTGTTCATTTTTACAAGAAAGAATCAAAATTTAAAATTAATAGAGTACCATTTATGTGGCATATCTAGCTAATTGTAGTAGGCCTAATTAATAAAAGAAAGCCTTTACACCCAAGAATAAAACCGAATAGAGGTATCGTTAGTATACAGTTACCTAAAAATGACTAAAAAATCATTAAAATTAATTTTAAATTAACTTGTTTCATTTCATTATTTATTTTGTGTAAAGTATTGTGACATTTAAAATCTGTACATCTGTTCTAACACTGAAAAATGAAGAATTATGTCAAGTCTAATATCAGTTGAAATGATTGATTGATTGAGTTTATTTATTAACCAGAGTAGGTAGGTTCAGCAATAATGGTTATTTATTATTGTTTATCTACTTCATTTAATTGTAGTTTAATTCATTCTAAACCCTGTTTTTAGACAGGTTTTGCAATTTTGTTTTATTGTTGTTGTTTTATGTAATTTTTGTCATCTTACCAATTTTAACTAAGCCTTTTAAAACATGACCATACAGTATGTAACAGGTTAATTATAGATCCTTACCTGATACGTTAACCTGTATAAATGTTTGAATAAAGAATAAAGAGTCAGATACAATAAAAATTACATAAAAAATATTACAAAACAGAATATAACATTGTAACTCTGATGGATAGTCCAATAAAGTAAAAACTTAATTCAATTGGGGTTCAGTAAACACAGAATAACAAATTGCACTTATTAAAAAGAAAAGACAACATATTTTTAAAATGTTACAAAAAATAAAAACGATTATGTTCTAATACTTACAAACTGAAATGCAGATGGTACCGCATATATCATCACAACGACAACGGCGTTTTCCTTTGCACTTTTTTTCATCGGAACATTCTGCTGAATCTCGATTACACCTGCGACCTGTTCGGTCTACTTCTGTCTGGTTGTAGGGGCAACTTTGTGCATTGACCAATACTACAAAATAATGAAGTGAAACTTATTATTAAAATAAAAAGGTGGTTCCATAACCAATATTGAATTTAGAGATGAGCTCATGGTAGTTATTTGGTAAGATGGTGACTCATTACTTTGACTGGAAAAAGTCCCATGCGGACAGCCTAGGAAATCTCATTCAAAGTAACCTGACCGGCTGGTTAGTCTTCTGGAGTGTAATGTGCCCAAGTATAACCCACTAAACTAATTTAAGTGGCCTGAAAAGTCATATTTGAATAACGTGACCCTGGTAAACTTTCCGATTCATAGTACAGAATGGCTTTCCAGGTGCCAATTTTTTTTAGCTTGAATGCATGAGACAAACCTCACGACCAGTAGGCCTACCGGGCCACATTTATTTTGATCCGACAAGCAAAAAAAAAAAAAAAGACCATTTTGGGCCGTTTCTGTATAAATTACCACAATTTTGGGGGTCGCTTTTACCGTATTTTGGTCTATATCGTCTTATGCGTGAGAAGAACTATTGAAATTAATGTTTATGAGTGAGAATTCTGCTAATGCGCAAGATAGATTATTTATGCGTGAGACGTCAAAAATAGGCTCCAATGCGTGAGACTCACGCATAATGTGTGAGAGTTGGCAAGTATAAACTACCACCAGAGTGCCTTTCAATCTCTACTAAAATCCACCTTTAAAAATGGTTCTTAAACTTACCAGAGTGTTTACAATTTTATTGTGAAGATCTTATAGCACAAGCCGTTATTTCAAGTTATTAATTAACTTTGTTCCATGTATCAGGAAACAAATAATTAATATTTGAACTTACCAGTTACAAAAACAATCAACAGAAAAACATACGGTACAACACTAGAAGCCATCACCGTTTAATAAATATTTTACTTGTTAGCAGAGTTATAAAATCCCTTGAATTCTATAGGCCTAGAAGGTATTAATGAATACAAACTGTCAAATTGATGGCTATTATTGTTGTAATCACCTTCTAGTGGCAAGGCTTGGTTAGCAGGATATCCTGGTGATATTAATGATAAGTAAATTCCCGATAACATCGAAAATGAAAACCTGTTTCCAGGAGGTCATTAATAAAAACAATCAAATGTATTTGGTTTCATTTTTGTAACATACTACATGCATGCATTTTTTTCAAAATACATGCAAAATTAACATTAAAATAGTTTTTTGGAGAGAGCTCCAAACTCTTAACCTAATTCTTACTCTAATAAAATATAGGGGCGAATCCATGATGAAATGAGGGTGTGGGGGAGTGGATGGTGGCACTATTATAAACCAGGGTGGGTGTGTTCTCTAAATTTGGCAAGCAAAAGGTTAGTTTACCTAATTTTGTCAAGACCAGTTTAATTTGTACTTTCCAGATATTTATATCAATTACTTGGTGGAAACTTTAGAGAGGTACATGAATTGCTAACGAAAAATATGGGAGGGGGGGGGGAGGAGTGCACCCCCATTCTATATGGCCAAACTGTTATAAGGACATCAAGAATAAGAAGTTGTGTCCATTCCTTTGTTTTCCAACCATTCTCATACTATTATCCTTGATGGTTGTTGAAACGTATTTACTCCTACTTTGAAAATTTTAAATGCTCAAAAATTAAAAAAAACCTTAAATTCTAAAATTTTGGTCATTTTGGTGTAAAAATATTGATCAATTTTTTAAATACACAATTTAGAAGTTCATGACTTTTATGTTACTTCAGTAAGTGTCAAGTGGGTGGCATTTATCTCTGCCAGCTGGTGGTATGGGTGGAATTGGAGGGGGAATCCGACACTCCCTATTATTGCCAAAATTCATTTGCACATTCCCTTACATTGAGTGCACTCACCCTAAAATTGATCCAAAACATACATTATAGACTTATATAAATGAAGCATAATGCTAAATGAGCCTAAACACGGAAAACGGGGTAATAACTTTTTTTTGTCAGCATTGAAACCGTAACTCAGCCCACTCAGATTGGGTAAAGTTTCCTCCACCCCCACTTTCACTGGATCCTGTATGGATCGTTGGTTTCAGATTCAAGCACGCAATGTGACTCTTCCTATGTTTTGACTGGAGGGTTGAAATGTAAGTTAATAGTGCAAATTTTTTGATGGGGCATTAAGCCATTGGTCCCTTGTAACATGGTTCATGTGCATGTTGAAGAACCCAGCATACTATTTGGAAAACTGCAGGGGATTGTCTCCCTATGTACTGCCAAATAACCACAAACAAAACTCCACTGGGAACAAGTCTTCAGATTTACTGGGTTGTCCTTAGTGCATCACACTAAAAAATTCCCAAAATAAAAATTTGCTTGCTCTTTTTCACGTGGCACCTAAATATCAGTCACAGCAATATATCATGTAGGTTCATATGGACCAAAATCCTCAGCAAAGGGATATCATAAAACATACCTTGCACATCAGTGCCTCGACTGTGGCAGCCACCGGGGAGCTGAAGGCCTAAAAAGCGGACTGTTGTGAGGATACCTGAAAAATTGAGTGCATTCCTTACCCTACAGTCCTTATGCGGTCTTGCTCCAGTGCCTGCAGTCCCATGCTGTAGATCGTAATGCCTGATGGACTAGTCCTTGATGATGTCCAACCAGTCCTTGCACTGTCTTTATCTTCATCCTCCTCTTCCACAGTTCTTTGCTGTAACAAGATCATCATGCCTGGTGTGAAAACCAATTATTGCTGCCAGACTGTTGCTAAGGCTCCATAAAAATAATTATTAGTTTATCACCCCCGCACGCATCACCTTTGGGAAAATCCAGTTTTGTTTTTCACTCATCTGTTACACAACTATTAATAGGCCTATGATCAATATTCATTGCAGGGTGGTGCACTGGTATCTGCATCGTACTTGCGCGAGTCTAAAATAATGATGGACGATCTAGTACCCCAACGTGAGATCACTAGGATCACATAAAACCCTCCCGCCCTCATCAGTTTTTATGCTTTGGTAGGGTGATAAACGAATGATTATTTTTATGGGGCCCAATAGAGAGCCTTGTGGACCCACAAAACATAAAATACTGTATTTGAACAAAATTGTTTCATACATATATTTTACAAACAAGCAACATCTTCAGAAATAATATGTGAAACATCAACAACAACAACTGTAATTTCCATTTACAGTACCAACAACATCATTTAAATCAAACATATTATAAACATTCACCATCTAAAAAGTTATTTTTGTATTTGCATCACATCCAACAGCAAGCTTTCTCACCACATATTGGATAAGAACTAAATCATGCTGCCTAAACCAAAGTTCTTTTTTTATGAAGTTTAGGGAGTGGAACTGTTATTCATAGAAATCATAGGGAAGTTTGGAAGGGAACCCTGTTAACCACCAACTACAGCACACTCTGAAGTTTTATATAAAATTTTATATTTAAAAATACAAAAAAAAAAGAAACAATTTAGTTTTTGCGTATCACAGTCTTTATTTTACACTTTTGTATAAAATAGATTGAACAATACATGATCGCTGATTTTTGCTAATATAATATAGCCCAAGCTCGACATGCCATCATCAGCGAAAAATAATGACATATCTCTTCAAATTATCACATATAATTTAATAATTTGATACTTTCACCAAATTAAGTGAACAAAAGAAGTCTACATATACAATAATAAACATTATTAGTAATAAAAAGGCAAAATTTACAATTTAAGCCCTGTTACAGGAAAAATGTATAGTTTTTATTTGCCTATTACCACTTAAAATCTGATTTTTAGTATTTACAAAATTATAGAAAATTCAGAATAAAACCATTTTGATAATATAATTAATTCTTGTTCAACAAGGAAACATTGACATTATCTTAGAGACCACCATTATTAAAGCCTTATTTCAAATTAATGATATAAAAACATTATTATTATTATTACTGTATTATTAACAAATAATATTTTAACAGTGAAAAATAACACTTATGTTTATTTGTACTGAATGGTTTACCAAGTTAAAAAAGAATTCACTTTATGGAAAAAATGGAAATTGGTTAAACTGCGAAGAGTTACAACAGCTAATTTTCAAGGATGGTTCAAGTTTTTGACTCATCATTTTGTTAATATTTAAATTGAATTAAATTAAATGTAACTGATTAAATTTTGTAATTTGTAATAATATAAAATCAAATGTATAATAAAACAAGTATTGCTAAATGTGAAAAGCTTGGAAATGAACCACAGAGCATTATATATTTTTTTCCGAGGGGGGGGGGGGGCGAGGGGAGGTAAAAAAGTTGAGATTCACACTATCAGCTCAAAATACTAGTGTTAAACTCATCCGCACCCACCATCATTAAAAAATTCTTTAGATGTGATTTTTTTTTTTATTTGAGTGGTTTTTATGACCTTTACACTAGGTTCGAGCGCTTTGTGAGGTTTGTAGTTTAGCAATACTCTAACATAATCCTTCAACAATACTTCTTGTGTATATAGGATGCTACAAATATTGACCTGTTTTGAGAAAATTTATTTTAAATTTTTGGAATGGTTAAATAAAGGCAAACTTATGGTATACAAGATTAAGACATTATTGTCAATCAAGTATGCCATATTAGGAAATAATGTATGTAACCATATACCTGATTTAGGTAATTATACATAATTGAAAATTATTTTAAGATTGAAATAAATATTTAATCCTTCATATTCATAATTTCATTTGATTAGGCCATTTTGAAAATTGTGATCGGTTGATTGATAATATTTGATTTTTGTAGAACAATTTTCCTATATTTTCTTTGATTTATTTTGATGCATTAGTTACAATTTTCATTATAATTTTAAGTATTTCCTAACATTTTCATTTTCCCCTTCTTTTCACTATTTTTTTAGATCAATTGGGCAACAATTTGTTTTTTATGCCGTTGCTATAAGCCCCAATAGTCTTGTCAATAAAATAAAAACCTGTAGAATGTTAAAAGCATATACTGTATTTAATAGGTGGGTTTTTATGAAAGATTGAAAGGCACTTGGGGAAGTTGTTGGATGTCCAACACATATTCTAATGAGGAACTGAGACAAAATGGAAAATGAGTGGTTTTTAATGAATAGAATGAAACGAATGGGCAAGAAAAGACGGAACTAGTTTTGTGGTCTTGTTTTTTTTTTTCAATCGCTGTGTCAGTTTTATTGAAGAATTCCTCAAATAAAAAAAAAGAAGAAAAGACAGACCTCGATCTCAGAGACTGCTTAAGAATATAAAGATGATAAATACACAAATCTTCTGATATACAACCGTTTCTAAATTTTAAAAGAATGACTGCACTTCTTGACATTCCTGTCAATATCTTTTAATCAGGCTGAGATTCAAGTATATTTATCAGAATGCCAAGAGATCAATGGTTCTTTATTTGTCATTTGTCATTGAATAGACAATTCTCTGAACCAAACAAAATTTTATGCTAAGCTGGGGTTTTCTAAAAGTACAAAACAAATGAAACCAAAGTAAAATAGGTAAGTCTGACTCTGAAAACTGAATTGTCTGCAAAACTAAACAAAATTAGTGTTTGAAGGATGGCTGGTTTTCATAGAACAATTTAACTATCCCAAAACGGATAACTCAGAAAACAATCTTCACGCTAAACTGGATGTTTTGTTTTTCAAGTCCTAAAATCATGAAACTGAACATAGTATACTTCACTCAATTCTAAACAGATCTGACAAAAAAAATGAACGAAGTGTTGGGCCCACAGTGTGGTTGGTTTTTGGAATGTTGATTGACTCTATAGTATAAGGTGGAACGAGATTAAAAAATTGACATCCTGAAGGTGTGTTATAAAGGGAGTGTTGTGTCAGTGTCCTTTCGGGGGTCAGAGGTTAAACTACCCTAGATATGACCTATATATTTATTCAGCCTGTATGTGACGTTACAATATGAGGAATTTGTTAATCATAGGTTGTAACTAAAAAGGTATTGGTCTGATAAATTAGGTCTACTGCTAAAGAAAAAAAAAATGATGCTCAATCCACCAAAGTTTAGTGTTCAATGAAGATGTTAGTACATCCTGCAGCATAGTTGTTATTTTGTAATAAAATGATTTTGACTGGATTTAGACCCAACGCCATTAAACCACAAAAGCTTCGGGGTGGGTCTGGGAAAATATATTATAACATTCATAAACAATGAATTTGACATGAATTACACGGTTATAATTACATTTTGTTCAATATAATAATCTTTATAAAATTACTATAATAGAAAACATTTAAAATAAAATAAAAAAGTAATTGCTTTTAAGTACATCTTTTCTCGTAACTTGATTTATAAAGCAGTATTTCAATTGTGGTACCATGCTTGTGAACTGGAAAAATATACCTTATTTAAGTGAAGGAGATTAAAGAAATTAGGTAATGTATTTAAGTTAATGAACTTGTTTGTTTTAGCACATACCTCATTATAACCATGCTATGAACTATTTAAGTCCAAATACAAATAAGTTTATTTATTAAAAAAAAATGTATTTATTTAGTTTTAAGTTTTCTGTGTTATATCAATGTCAACATTATGGGTACTGTATTTATTTATTGATTAAAAGAACAGATATTTTAATAAACAAGTGTCCATTGTAAGATCCTTAGCATCCACAGATATTCCTGAGTACATGATACATGATAACTTGTGGCGAGTTACTAAAAAAAACAGTTTGCTTGATAACTGATATACCAATACTGAATTAAGGCCAAAAGCAAATTTAAAAAAAAAGTTGATATATATATTATAGAAAATATCTGTAACAATGTTTTTACCTGATCAAAAATTGAGTGTTTATATTATTTATATAATTTATATTATTAATAATATTTATAATTTAATATGAAATAGCAAAAAAATCATATACAAATGAATAAGAAAAAAAGCAATAATTACTATGAATAAAATATAACATATAGCACTTAATTTAAATATAGGTTTAAACAATGAGATTTAAAAAGCAAAACAAATAGATATTTATATGTTACTCAAACCTTCAAGAAAATAATTCTTCAATGGAATATACATAATTTAATATATTTAATATTTATATGTATTATTTATAAACATAATAAAACAATCCTCAAAATATATTAATTCGATAATTTAATGATTCAAAAACTTTACAACACTTCAACAAGTATTGGTCATATTAAATATTGATCATGAAGTGTTTTACTATGTGGATCTTTACTATGAAGCATACAATACCTCAGACATAAGGCAGATATTAATAGATTTGAAAGTGCATTTAATGTGAGTTCAACTATGTCATACTCACTCTATCTGCAATATAAAAAAATAAAGGCCCGGTCACACTATCATCGATAACGATACCAATAAATCGATGGCGATATATTGGTACCGATAAATTGGTTTCTTTGCGGTCACACTAGCAATAAAATCGATCTGCTAATACGATACCAACAGTACGTCACCGCGCGAAAACCGCTCTCTAAGGTCTTCTAGGCCAGCCTAAGCCTAGGCTAGTCTAGAAGTAGAACCTAGCTAGGCCTAGGGTCTGATGACGGTCCTGATACTCACCACTCATTCCAATTCTGTCCCCTATTTCTTTCCACACGTCCCTTTTTTATCATTGTTTTTAAATTGTACATGCGAATTGTTGTACAAAAGCTCGTTTCTCTCCACCTCCATAATTAATAACTAATTTGGTCATCTATCTTGATCGTCGATCGTGTGTCTACTACTACACCGCCGCCGCCCCGGTTTGATGGAACGTGCCCTTCTCTGATTGGCTGAAAGTTTTTATCGTTCTCGATTTCCAAAAAAAATCGCTCCAAAAGCGATTCCACCGATGCGATACCGATACCACTGACGATCATCGGATCGGTATCGACCTAGTGTGACCGCCTCCGTACATTTACACTACACCGATAATTTGTATTGGTACCGATATATCGGCATCGTTATATCGGTAGTGTTATCGGTGATAGTGTGACCGAGCCTTAAACCTTTTCAAAACCGACCACCCTTTGAAAACCTTCCATTTTGTCTGGTTTAGAGAGTGGCCACACTTGTTTTAATGGTTTTGAGATTCAAGGAAAGATCATGAAATTCAGTATTCCAGATGGTGATCTTGGGAAAGTTGTCCATACATTACAAATCATGAGGTTGAGAATTCAGACTTGTGTCAGTAAGTTCTTTGTGTCCTTGAGATGAGGTGTTTTGCTTCCATCTTCCAACTGTAGGTATCTGTAAATTGCTGGGGACAACCCTGTGGTCGATGAGAATGCAGGGGTTTAACACTACAATCTGCTTCATGATCCTGGGGTTGAGCTCTATTATCAGAATTGACTTTTCCTAAAGGCAAGTTTTACTTGCCACAACATTCTAGGGGAAACCAACAACTTACATTGGACAACTATAAAAACATGTTGCCTAACAGGCAACTGAAGATAACCCATCATTTTCCACATTGATAAGCATGGGCAAGTGGAATTTATCTGGGGCATCCAACATTTCAAAGTAAAATATTTCAATATTCAATGAGCTCTGGTTTCAAAGAGGCTTAAGCTAAATCCAGACTATCAACTTTGACAACAAAATTTGGTATGTTTATACATAGTCATGACATCACTATATATGGGGCTGTTTCTGCTCGTAAGAAAAACCATTTTTTGAAACGGTTTTTTAAAAACGTTTTTATTTTTACTAGCAGAAATGGCAACACTAAAAAAAAACCCGTTTTTATTCCGATCAAAAAAACGGTTCCAAAACACGCAATCCATTCCGTGTGCAAAGAAGAAAAA
>JAOTQE010025112.1:0-10513 GCA_025631205.1 Nesometra sesokonis | reverse complement strand
TAGAAAGAAGTAAAGAAAAGAAATATGGAACGGCAATCCAGAATATACAGTGATTAAAAATCATTGTAAAATTATAAAAACAATTATGGCGTTTATCATCAGGGGTCAAGACGCCTGCCTATCACGTTTCAAATTCAGTACTAGCAATTTTGTGTAACATCAGATACATTATAATTACATGTATTATTAAAAATACAGGATACTGTAAAGACTGTCTGCTGCCCTCATATGGTAGAATTACTGATTCCTTGCCATTTTCCTTTTTCAATTTTCCTTATTTGTTGATTATGTAATAGAGATGTTTATTTTAAAAAAAACTTGGCAGTATACTGTAAACATGTCTGCTGCCATCATGAGGTAGAAGTTAATACTTTATTTTTCTTCTATGTAATGTGTTTTTTAAACTCCACAGGAAATATTTAAAAAGTATAAAAAGCCACTACCAGATGTTATTTCATTTAAACCATTATTCTCATACTGTGTATTATAAAACAAATTTACAATTCAATGGTGTTTCTGTTCCTAATGGAAGTGCATAGTGGTGAATTGTTTGTAAAGTTGTTAGTTAGGTTATTACTCTTTTACCTTTTGAATCGAAGGTATCAGTTTATTGTTATTCTTTTAAGATTACTTTATATAGTTTATAGTTCATGTTATTCCCACCCTTTCCTACTGTATTTTCAAAGTTGTGCATGGCCTTGCCTTCTGAAAATTTTACCGTAGGTGTGCTACAAATTGCTCTCCTCAACACATTCATGTGAGCTGTAGGTGTGCTGTTTGTATCTTGGTGTGTAGACATTTTTTTTTAGGTGAGCTGTGAATGGCACACCTCAAGGCATTTCAGGTGAGTGTTTAGGCGAGTGGTCGCTCTCCCTCACCTGAAAAGGCAAGGTTGCTCCACATTACTGAGTATTTGAAAAAAACTACTGGGACAATCAATTTTTGCAGTATTGATGCAAAAAATTAACATCTTCTATATTTTAAACTAATTTTGTTTTATTCAATCGAAATTACTAAGTTTGTTATAGGGTGAAAATTTAAAAATCTGTTTTCTTTTTTTGTAGTTGTACATTTACTTTATTTTCAAAGTTTATGTTTTTTATCTTCCAGATCTTACACCTGAAGAACTAAAATTGCTGGAAGACATTCGGCGAACCAAACAGCGACTCCTAAAAGAAATACAGGTGAGATTTTTATCGATTTGTATAATTTTTACCTGTACTTTAGTGCAGCATGTAAACTAAGTTGGCAACTTTGTTGTTTCCGTAACATATTTTTTAAGTTTAGCACAGGGGCGGCGGAACGTTTTTGAATTAGCGGGGACGATGTTAAATTTTTCTCAGCCACCCCAGCCCGGGGTGTATAAAACTAATAGGCAGTGATATCAAGAGCAGATCCAGTAGCTATGCAGATAAACGTTTACATAATGTTATATAGATAATAAATTAAAAATAATAAATTTTAGGCCTATTATAATTATTTTTTAAATTTAATTTTATATTTTATTTATTTTATTTTTAAAAATTTATTTTCAATTGGCAACTTTTGCTACATACAACAGTCTCATATAATAAAATTATATTTTGGATTGTGACACAAACCAAAGTGTAAGAGATATCAATAGAATCTTCTAGGTTTAACACCATTTACAACATTAGACATTCCGTGCTAGTCTATAGATTTGTTGCTTCCCCTTATGGTTACTTAGTTTTTATCCTAGTTACTTGTAGTGCTTTGGATGTTATCTGAAAGAGATATTAAAGATGTATTGTCACTTGAAAATTACCAAAAAATCAATGACATTAATTTTGAAATTAACTTGCTCATAATAAAGTAATGTCACATTTAAGAACTTGAGAATAGAAATTAGTGTGTTTAAAAATTGTTTAATAACATTTTTACACTGAAAAATGATGCAAATTTAAGAGGTTTCCAGCCTTTTTGAGGTTTTCGGCTGATTTTTAGCATATAACATTGCAATATTGGGAGTAAATATTTTAAAATTTCCTAATTTCTAGTTTTATTGTCATAACTTATATATTTCTTTGAAACTAGCAAGTTATTTTAAATATCCATTTTTTTTCATTTTTCAAGTGACAATACATATTTTTAACACCATTTACTACACTAGACATTCAGTGCTGTCCTATAGATTTTCTGCTTTCCCTTACCCTTATGGCTACTTAGTTTTTATCCTAGATACTTGTAGTGCTTTGGACGTTTTATCTGAAAGTGAAAATACCAATAAATTGTATGAAACTAGATTAAATCATCCTTGTAAGTTGTTTCATAAAACTATTTTTAATGGCAACGTCAACATATTGCACTTTCGCTCTTATTTTCGTTTATTTCTCTAAACATATTGATCACAGTTGTAAAACCTTATGCTTTGGACAGAAACATGATTGCTTGCGGTCTACCATTAAGGTATCCGAAACGAGGTCACCAGTTTGACTGAAGCCTAATTAGTATCAATATTAATTAGGTACCCTTAGCTATCATAGATAACATTGTAAATGTGCTGAAAACACATTATGTCAACAACAATGATCCCATAGGTATCACTATTAAGGTTTCATTTCGCTATAGTTCAGTGTACAGTACATGGTTGGTTGGTTGTTTTTTTTTTTTTTTTTTACTGTTTGAATCTTTCAGAAATAAAAAAAAATTATAAGTTAAATAAATTCCTGATTTTAAAATAGGTAAAAACAATATTACCAGTTACCACATAAAAATGATCAAATTAAGATTTAAGGTTAACTTTTGAGTTAGAACAAACATAGAACAGAATGGGAATGTAGCTGAATTATTGTGTTAAGGTTTGTTTAAAGATGTATTGTCACTTGAAAAATGACAAAAAATCGATTTTAAAAGTAACTTGCTTACTGTATTTTAAAGAAATACATAAGTTATGACCATGAAACTAGAAATTAGGGTATTTAAACAATATTAACCCATACTTTTGCATTGTTACATGCTAAAAAATAGCCGAAAACATTAAAAAGGCTGGAAGCCTCTTAAATTTTGGTCATTCTTCACTGTAAAAATCTTATTAAACAATTTTTAAATACACAAATTTCTGGTCCGAAGTTCTTAAATTTGATGTCGACCTTCTCATTTACACACCCCTTGGGCTGGAAGATGTTTGTAAATGAGAAAGTTCGTAAATAAGAAGGTTCATGAAAACTGGTCAAGTAAGGTCTCCAAAACACTTATTTGTGCTTATTTTGTGCTCTTGGTTATTAAACAAAGTTGTTTAAATGAACTAGGAGGAATAAAATATGAAAAACAAAAAAATATCAAAGATAAATTATCAAATAATTACATCAGTGGCCATTATTTTACTGATGTCATTAACAGAATAGTGTTTGTAAAATATAAGGTTTGTAAATGAGAAATTCGTAAATGAGAAGGTTGACTGTACTTCAATATGAGCAAGTTAATTTAAAAATTAATGTTGATTATTTTTGTATCATTTTCAAGTGACAATACATCTTTAAAGACATTGATGGAATCAAAACTTGCTTATCTATTATTGATCTTGAAGAATAGATACTTGGACAAGCACTGAAATCATAGCGATTAGATAATGTTTGTGTAAATTTCGAAACATTTTACAGTATATGAACAAAGATTAGATAATGTTTGTTTTAAATTTAGAAACAATTTACAAAGGCATAAAGGCAGTGGCTGTTTGACAATAATTTGTCTGTGCGGCATATTAAAAAAATTTCCACCCATCCTAAAGCTTATTTTAATGCCTTCCCCAAGCCTAGTTCCAACCTGCCACTCACCATAACCATGTGAAAAAGGTAAAATTATTGTTTTTAATAATTTTACCACCCACACCCTTACATTGTTTCAACCCAACCCTTGGATTTTTTTAGCTACATCTCTCATCTACACTAAAGGTCAATTTTAACATTAAGCCACTGCATTACGTGAAGATTTTACTGGTTTGCAATGTCCACTTGGATTTCAATCTTTCTAGCTACAGTACATCCCTGGTTAAAGACAGAGATAAAAAAAATTAATGGAAGTATCGGAAGATTAGTTTTAAGAGAAGCCAACAACCTGCAAGATATGATGATTGATTTAAAGATCATACAATCGGAAACAAGTGTCAGCCTTAATCTTGATATTTATATAATAATCAAGAGAAGATTTTGTTTAAGTAACTATGAAAACTGGAAGATTGTGAAGATAAAATCACTAGACACATACGCACAATAACTGAAAACAGGAAACATAAGGTAAATAGGAAACTATTTGAAACTGGTCGCAATCAAGGAAGTGACGTCTTACTTGATCGCAACAGTAGTAAAGTGTTGCTTTCCATACAAGCAAACTCTTAAGGTATTCTTACATGCTCGTTTAGTAATCCCCAAATGGCTACTACTCGCTAGTGTAACGCTTAGTTAATAGACGCCATCGATATAGAAGTATTAACCGGACTGTTACAGCAGAGGCTTATTTGATGTGTGCGGACTGTTAGTTTGCAGTGGGAAGAGTCGGTGATGCGATAGTTTTTCCATTTTAAAACCAACATCTAACATTTCCTAAATTTGGAAATTTGTAGCATCTGGTCATTAATTATCTTGAACCTGAAGTTGGTGATGATACCGTTTCTGTCCGTTTACGTGAATTTACATTTCCTGAAGTATGGAAAATACTGTGCAGTATTAGGTCGTTAATTAACTCCAATCTGTATGTAAAATGTTATGAACTCTTCTATTGGACCTTTGTTATCAACTTTGAATATTTATGATTTTATACAGCGATATTGTAGTTTGTAATTAACACTTATCCTGGAATTATCAACTCTTCCATGAAACACTTCTTTTTTCTACACCTGTGATGTATGTGATACTCGGATAGTTTCGGGCAACCCACACCTGTGAATTCTTAATAGCTTATATGGATTCTGGCAGCAGACACAAACTATGAGGACTCTACAAATTGGATTATTATTTTGTATCTGACCATCTGTACCTGAATAACATGATCTTTACTATTGGATATATTTATAATATTCATTTCAAATTATTGTATTTATCATAAAATTTGGAATACATTTTGGGAGATTATTTTCTGGACAAAATGTTACACAAGAAAGAAAAGAAAGTTAAATATGTTGATATTATTAGGAATACAAAACCGCAGATAATCAAAGGACCATGTATACCAGCATACAGAATTCCCAAAAACGAAGTTCCTGTAGAGATTGCTGCTATCTTTGCTACAGTTCTTGGGGTAAGGTGTACTACTAAGCTTAATTTGAATGATAAAAGTACTGTAATGTAATTAGATTTATATAGCGTTTTACACAGTAGAGTCTCAAGGCTCTGTGGACCAGATGTTACACATTGCTATGACTTGCTATCCCCTAAGGGTCACGTCATGACCTGCTGCCTGATACAGGCGCTCATTCATCTGGCCACAGCAGCGATGAATGGACCAGTACACCGGGGTAACCCCCTACTCGTCTTGAAAGATGTACTGGGTTCTTTATTGTGCACAGAGCCGTAATGTACACTAAAGCCTACAGTTTATACTCCTTATCCGAGAAGACTTGTTCCACTACCAGAACCATGGTGGGAGTGGGCCTCCAACCCCAATCTGTTGTTATTGCTATGGATCACGGTTCCAAACTCGCACTGTATACCTATTTCTAGATCAACATTAGCAAATATCAAGTATGTATAGTTATTTTTTAGGGGTACAGGGCTAGGAACAAAGTCTGCAAATATTTCCACTACATCTGCTATAGATGTATTATTTGCTGTCTTTCATAATTAAATGGTATTTCAGAGATCAAAATTGTCAAACATCCAGCAGCAATTATACTTAGTAACTGAACAATAACTGATTTTGTTGTTTTAACAGTGATTCATTGTTAAATTTGCATTTTTTTTTAATTGTCCGAGAAGAAAGTAGAGGTACTGTAACATGTAAATTTAACCTTTAAAAATATTTTATTTAGATAGTTAAATGTTGAAGTTATTAAATTAATTTGGTCTGTTTATGTTTTATTTATTTAGTTATCTCTTTATTTATTTATTATTATTATTTTCATCCCTGGCATAAGTTTTGTTTTTTTTTTGGTCTTTTAGTTACATGCACTGTTAACTCTTTTTATTTTCTCATTACTATTTGACCGCACCACATTGCTGTGTGTGCCACCGTTCTGAAGGAAATACCAAATAAATAAATAAATAAATATTAAAATAATATTATGAAAAATGCGCTATGAAAAATGCGCAAAGTGTTTTTATATTGTATTAGGTGAGAGAACAGAAGATTGTTTTAAGTAGAATACTAATTCTTATGTTCTGTTTTTTTTTTTCGTATTTTCTGTTCATTCATTTCAAATGTTATGAATGGACATTCTAAAAGTTTAAAATGGGTTTTAAATTCTAAATACTAAAATTCTAATTTTATTTTTCAAGCTGCTTTGTCAAACTACAAACCTATCTTAGAAGTTTAATGTAAAAATCCCACTAGTTGTGGTAATTAATAATGGAATGAATGTTTTTACACCCCAAATTCACAGTGAAAGTGTGGGCCTAGTGAGCGGTCGCTCTTGTTTCTTATGTGTTGTATAATTTGTTAATTTACGATTCATTAGTTCCATAGTTCCTCGTTAGTGTACTTGGTAAAGTGTGAACAGACATTTTATGTAAAGTTTTTAATTGTATTTTTTTTTGGGTAATAAAATATACAGTATTGAATTGTTTTAACATTCTAATGTGGTTACACTAGACAACAAAGAAGCAGTTAGTATTTTTACCAGTTTCAAAAACTAAGGGCATTGACTTCAAAACCTAGTAGGAAAGAGGTTGAATAATTGAGTGTAAAAAAGAATATTTTGTTAAGATGAGACTGCCACAAACGAATACGAATTAAACTTTATTTTCAATCATAAAATTACAAAAGAAAAGCATCTTCAGTTGGCAAAAACAAAACAACAACAATTTAAGATTAACAACATTAAAAAGTGTTATGTATTTGTAATTTAAAACATACAAACAAAATATAAGATATAATTTAGGCCTAATACTATAAAAATTGTATCACACGAGTTGGCGAGGAAAAGATAGTGTCTAATTTTAAAAAATTCACTGTCAAGCATATTCTACTGTTATTTTGATTGTATTTTTTTTTAATATCATCACCTTTTGACACCATCAATTATACAGATCTGAGCATAATGATTAATATAAAGGTACTGTAATTGCATATAAATGATGAAATATATTTAAAAATGGAAGTTAAAACGTATTATTTATCTAGTATTTTCCTTTTTATGAACTCTACACATATAAATTACTAGTATTCATCATTAAAAACCTTGTTATAAAGTTAATTTTGAACCTTAGATTATAAATATTTTTAATAGAAAGCAATGTATTTCTTTATAGACATTATTAAAGGAAAGAAAAAGAAACGTGTTGCAAATCTGATCTTTTTTAAATGTACTGTGAGAAAATCTTGATAAAAAATTAATTTTTTACATATTTTTTTTTTAATTTCACTTTCACTAAATATTACAAACAACAATTAAATAACTGAGATTAACAGGTTGCAATTTGTCAACCTATTATGCAGATTAGTCATACAAAATGACCACCAGGTCATCTGAAATATGTTTTTTCCGCCATTCTGTGTAATTTGTCATAACATAATTATTTGTGGTGGGGGACAACACACTTCAGTTCAACTGTAAACATGTGGCCACTTGCATTAGAATAAATACAACATACAAAGAATAATGTTACTTTACTGTATGTGGAAACATATGCAGCCACCATAGTGCTTCATTCCTGACCATTCCAAGTCTTGTCCAAGTGGAATGCAGTCTACATTTACTTTGTCTTTCTTTTAATGTATCCTTTTTACCTTTTCTTTATGTAGGAACTTGAAGATGAAATCTCAAACGTGAATAAAGATTTAGAAGGAATGGATCAATATGTTGGCAAGTAAGTATAATTTATTTTTCTGTCTGTCTGTGTGTCTTTTATTTCAGAAGGGATGATCAGTATGTTGACAAGTAAGTATAATGTATCTTTCTGTCTTCCTTTCTTTTATATCTTGTTCTAATTAATACAACTGCATTTTCCTTGTACAAAGTAACTTCGACCACAAACTAAAAATATCAGAGAACTTGCAGAATCATGTGATGTCAGAGGACAAGCACAAATTTACCTTGGACATCCATGCTTCATTCAATTCAATTCACTTCAACAAGCAATAATGAGTTTTAAAATGATCCATCCCTAAGAGAAATAATCATGTAATTATGTAAATATAATATTAGAAATAAAGATAGTAATAAAATATGATAGCAATAAAAACAATAATAACAGTGTTTACTATGCATTAATAATTAATTACAAAAATGATTATAATAAGAATGATAATGATAGTAATAAGTAATATTTATTGTGGACAAGTAAAATTTGATTGCCAAGAGGTAATTAATAATTATGCAATCTTTAATTTAATAAAATGCAATTTTTCATATCTGTTATATGTGGCAGAGCCAAGCCAAAGGAGGGATACAGTAAGTCGAAAATTGAAAGTTTAATTGTACATCATCTTATATCCAAAAAAATCAAAATTTCCTCGCAAAATTATGAACAATCAAAGTTTGAACATTTACAATCAAAGTTTGCATTTGGAAACTGCGTACAGTAATAATAATATGTGACATTATATAGTGCTTATTGCCAAGGCCTCTAAGTGCTTTACAATTATTACCCCCAGTCATTGAAACAAACACCTATGGAATACAATCCATTCCATAATGATGCAGCTGTATTTAGTGCATATGGCATTTGTTCCTCTCAGATACCCATTTATACTCCTGGGTGGAGAGAGGCAATGTGGATAAAGTGTCTTGGATTGGAAGTCCGAAATGCAACTGCTATGCTAATTGCTTCCAGTATAATAGTGGGGTAAACTGCGTCTTTCAACATGTTTTGATAATAATGTTGAAAAGGTATGATTTATGAAAGTTGCGTGTTTATACATGTTGTTTAAGTTTAAAAAATTGACCATTTTTTTTTTGTTTTATGCCTATTGTGAAAAAGAGTTGCTTTTTGACATATTCCACCTTTGGAATGACTCTGTAACATTACCTAAAAACTGTTAAAACTGTATATATTTTGTATAAAATAGTATTTTATTATATTCCATGATTCATGTATTCATATGATAATACTACTAGATGGTATTGTCGTAATTCACATATGGTTTTTTGAAAGTACTTAACATTTAAATCTTTGCATTAGGACAATCTTTTTACAAATTATGACCTCTCGGCGTCATCAGTTATATTTACAACTTCATCGAAGTGAGAAATTATAGAAAGTTGAGGGGTATAAAAATAGATGTTTTTATAGGTTTGTCAACCATGTGAATATTATTACAATAAGCTGAGTAGTTTCAAATAATCATATTTATGAATCTGTGTGTACTATAAATAATAATATTAACATAATTTTGTTTTTTTTAATGTGGTTAGCAAAATGAACTAAATTTAATGTTCTCAGACATGTAGAATTTGGATTATTCGTTTTTGTTTTTAAGTTTTTTGATTATGGTCAGCTTGTGGTCAACCAGTCCTGTAACCAAATTTGATATTTTTATGTATTTTGCTAATTCCACTTAAAAATAGATTATTAAAAAATATTTACCCCTAATTTTGCAAAATAATAATGCTAAAAATTAGCAAAAATCCATTGAAAGGTTGACAGCCTCTATAATTGTATACACTTATCAGTGTAAAAATCTTATTAAACAATTTTTAATTACACTAATTTTAATTTTCCAGTTTTTAATTCTGATGATATTCTGATGATTTTAATATGAGCATGTTAATGTCAAAATTAATGGTGACTTTTTGGTTATCTACCAGTGACAATACAACATTGTCACTACAATTTATTGTCATATTATTCATGATGAGTATCAATGTTTTCATTTTTATTTTGTTTTGTCATCTTACCATCTTGTCGCCATTACTTTCATCTTCACTGTACTGTATCAAACATAAACCCAAATATTGTCATCATCACTACCATACAAAAACCAGATTATATTGTTTTACTATTACTTACAAATTATTACTATTATTATAATCTAAAATCTAAAAATTTGTAAATCTGTTTTAATGTGAAAACATTTTAATAATTTGTTTTGTTAGTGGAGGTTTTTATCTCTTTAGGCTGAGTTGAATAAAATAAATAAACAGAATGTTGTTCTCATGTTTTACTGTCATGGCCAAATGAGTTTCCCCTTTGAGGGATAATAAAGTTTTATTGAATTGCATAAATATTGTCATCACATAAATTTTATCATAACTATACTTTTATCATCATTGTTGTCATCTTATGTTGGCCCACGTATAACTCTCAAATTAGCAACAAACAACACCTTATTTAATAATTCATTCCATTAAACGGCACGTTCACCCAAAAAAAAAAAAAAAAAACTTTTTATGATATGTTTT
>JAOTQE010025101.1:0-10513 GCA_025631205.1 Nesometra sesokonis | reverse complement strand
CCTAGAGTAATTGATTTTACCCGGCAGAACAAAAGAACACAACTCCACTGTTCAGGGCCTTCAGGCCTATATAATCTAACAATGACCCGAGAGGTCAAATTGCTATACAGATTAGGATTAGCTGCTTCGCAGCAATTATATTTCCGTATATACTTTAATATACAGCCTGGCATATCTCTTGAGTGGATTTAGAAGGGTGTTTTTTGTGAGACAGTTATAATGTAGTACTGTAGTAAACGAAAAATTAATGCTAATGCTAGGCATATGTTCTCCATGCATTTTTGGTAGTCATTAGCTGTTGTCATTGCGTATCAGTTTTGAATTTCTCTGTCAAAGCTGCCATAGAACACAAGTTAGAAACAAGAGCGTCCATTTGAGTTGAAAAGTGGGGGGACAAAGACAAGAAGTTGCAGTTGTGGCGCGTGCAACGAGGAGGGTTCGGGTGGGCGTGATTTCCGGGTTGCCTTTGACAAGCAACAAACAAAAAACGTCATTTCTCCGTTTGTATGTCTATTTTTCTATTTTTATGGTCAATTATACAATATTTTTATTGATACAAAGATGAAATGCTTACCGCTTTTTTAACTTTTACATTTGTTCATACATTTACAAAATGTGGTGGACAATTGATATCATGTCCCCCACATTGAAAAGTGTTGGGTCGTGTCCCCTGTCCACCACAAATCGACGCCCATGGTTAGAAACAGTACTTCTCTGCAAATTAAGATCTTGTGCCAAGCAGGTCTAATTCTAAGGAAACGACGATGTTACCATGACGTCTATATCTACCTTAAAAAGTTAAATGCACATGTCTTCTTTAAATGCTACTATTTTTTTCCATTTTCCAGAGGGGTTATTGCTGAAATCGTCGACTTCTGTATTTAATCTTACATACACCACAACCGATGATGACGTTATTACGTTTTTATTACAAGCGGATGAAATTAAAAATGGTAAATAAAGATTTTAGTAAAGGCAAATGTAGCCCAATGTACTGGGCGCAGGGCGGATCTAGTACACCACTATGTGGATTACCAGGGCCGTCTGGCTCAAGTTTTTGCCCTACTTTGCGACCCGATTTTGTCTGTTTTCGTTCGTTCTTTGGGACAGCTCTCTAGGGGTTGGAAAGTTGCCATGGCGCTTCCTGAAATCGTCCCTGCATCCGCCACTGGGGTGAGCTGTTGGGAAGCTCGAACCGTCGTACAAGCCTTGGCTCAGTGATAGGGTGGGTATATTCCTAATTAACTAATTAATTAAAATGAGTAATGTAGGCCTACTCATCTACAGCTGATTGAACTTGGAGCCTGGAATCAAACTTAAACTCGCATGATAATGTCCTAACCACGTTTTCAACATGAAAACAACATACTGTTTAAACCAGTCTAAATTCCTTTAAATTGTTATAGGCCTATGTTTTAGACACCTTTTTTAAACGAAAATCATAAGGTTACATTTTAGACAATCAGGGGATAGAGTTAATGAAAGTAGGTTCATGTCAACTATTCAAAAATCATAGGTCGTCGCTAGGATTAGGGTGACGTCTGTGGGCGCCTTCAAAGTCCTATGTTCGTTGCTAGAGGATATAGGATGAGGTCTTACCAACTCCTTCAAGGTCTTAGGTCATCGATAGAATTTCAGATGGCATGACAACTCCAAAGTCACTGTGAGGGCATGGCATCATCAATTCCTTCAAAGTCCTAGGTCATCGCTATGATCTGTCATGCCATGGTACCAACACCTTCGGAGTCATAAGTTGTTCGGGTGTGTTCATGTCACCTCCTTCAAAGTCATAAGTCGTGTCGTCGCTAGAACACGGAATGAAGTCATGTCAACTCTTTCGAAGTCCTGTCGTCGCTAAGATCCGGGATGATCATACCAAGCCCTTCAAAGTCCTAGGTCGTTGCTAGGATCTGGGATGACCTCATGTGAATTGCGTCAAATTCTTAGTCGTCGAAAGGATCTGGGATGAGGTCATTTGAATTGCTTCAAATCCTAATTCGTGAGGTTATGCGAAGTCATTCGAAGTCTTATGTCATTAATAATAATATGTAGGCTTTTATATAGCGCTCTATACAATTAAGTCTCAGGGCGCTCTCCACATTATTACCCCAATCATTGGCACGACGTCTTTGCTGCATGATATATATATATATCCATCAGCGCATGACATTCGAACCTCCTAGGTATCCACTACTACAGCACTCCTGGGTGGGGAGAAGCAACTCAAGAGCACAAACAAGTAGCAAGCCTCGGATTTGAACTGCCGACCTCACGATTAGAAGCCCAAACTCCAACCGCTACGCCACACGCTTCCACGTTGTTTTGATCTGGGATGAGGTCATGTAAATTGCTTCGGAATAAATTTTTAGCCGTCCAATGTTCTGAGATGAATTCATAACAACTCCTTTAAAGTCATAAGCATCTGGGATGTGATTTCAACATGAGAATCAACAAAGACGAATTTCCTCCGTATACAGGAGACGAAATTTGAAAATTGTAATTGCTATGAATGGAAATTTAGGTCGCTATTGAAACTTTTCAGGGTAATCTTCACCTAATTTACCTATAGATAGATTGGAATTGAATCAAAAGTTCCATACAGTAGTACTATGTATACAACAAACTACTTCAACTATTACGCAAATTATTTCATTTTTCTCTATCTAGAATCCATCAGCCTTATTGTATCTCTACTGGAAAGAGAAACAGTTATACCTTTAGTAAAGTAAGTAACCAATTTATAATTCAAAGCAAACGGTATCAGTATCAGTATTGTTGTTGTATATATATTATTTTTATAGACCTAATTTAAATTTCAATGAGACAACTCTGTGTTGAAACGACCTTGAAGACAAAAGATCAATTGCTAAAAATGTATTTTGCTTCTAGTAGCCTGATATTTTATACCTAAATATTTAATATTATTCTTCAGTAAAATACCTAAATTTTACAGATTTCGTAACGATTTTATAATAAGCGATCTGGTTTCTTTCGTTTACTTCGATTCTGATGGTAACATTATTTCAAAGGTCAACACAACAATAGTTTACTCACCAAAACAGGTAATTATGTCTTATACTGTAGTTTGTTAGTTTTTCTTTGGGTAATAGTTCATTACCTTCAAATTCTAATTAACTTAACTAATTTATTACATTAATTATGGTACCAAAAGCATAACAAAAACAAAATACCTGAAGATTTTAAACATAATATTTGTTTTTAAATCACCGACAAAGATGGAAGAAATGTTTACAAGAGGACAGAAAAGAACCCAAATGGACAAAATGTGACAAATCATGAACTTTGGAGACATTTAGAATTAGTAAATAAGCATAACATGAGACTTGAAGATAAACGGTAATAAAACAAAAGTTTTGAGTAATATGTTTTATAATGCAAATGTCATTTCTTTTAGTAATTTATGTTTTTTTTTAATTACTATTATTTATTTATTTGTAATAATGTAATAAATTTACATGTTATAGGAATGTTTCCCAAATTTACGAAATACGATAACGAAGACGGATAAGCTATACTTACATTTTTAAAGTTGCTAAATGTGTTCAAAACTATATCAAATGTTCCACCTACTCATTGTTGATGATCGTTCTAAAATACTGACCAACTGTGACAGATATTCAAGGTGTTCAAATCATACTAATTTACTTTAGTTAACATTAAGATATTGGAAGCATAACATAACACCTGAATATTTTAAAAAGCTTTTATTTAGCAATTTCTTTTTTAAATCACCGACAAAGTAGGGAAAAATATGTATTAATATATAAGAGGACAGACAAGAACCCAAACGGACAAAATATGACAGAGCATAAACTTTAGAAACACTTAAAAATAGTAAATAAGCATGACATGAGACTTGTAGATAAACGGTAATAAAACAGGTTTTGAGTAATTATTTTTTTTAATGCAATAAAGTTACATGTTATTAGAAAGATTTTACAAATTTACGAAATACGATAACGAAAACTGATATGCTGCACTTACATTTTTTAGTTGCTAAATGTGTTTAAAAACTATATCAAATTTTTCTGCTATGAATCGTAGATGATCGTCCTGAAATACTGACCAACTGTGATTGATATTTGAGGTGTTATATTCAAACGTTACAATAATTTATGATGTATTCGTTTTCGTTTTTGTATTTCGTAAAGTTGTGAAACCTCACTATTATTTAGTAGATAAATGATGTTAAAAACGATTCATTGGAACCTGTTTGTGCATTCATTAACGAAACAGCACATCCATGGTAAGTTGGTTTGTCTGGCTATAACTGTTTAATTCTTTCTTGCATTGTGTTGGTAAAATGTTATTTGTATTATATTGTTGCTTTATTTGCTTTTTTTGTGTATGCCACGTTTCTATCTTAACTTTCTAGCCTCTCTTTCGGACTCTAGAAGCGTCCAGAGCGGGAAAAGATTAAAAAAAACTTGACAAGGATGAGAGGGGAGAAACGGAAGGCAATAATTAAGGCAAAGAGGGGAGGAGAAAGATAAGATAGAGAAAGGACAAGGAGAAAGACGAAGTATGAGAAAGGAATTGTCGGGTGGAGGTGACAAGTGAACGGATGGATAAATGAAAAAATAGGTGATGAATTATGATTGAAATAGACAATGTGATAAATAAGACAAGTACAAAAGATGAATAAAATCCAAATAAAAGTTTTAAAAATAAGTAAGAACGAGAAAGGATTGTACAGTGTATAAATGGCAAATGGAATTATATTTTGGAAGTACGGTTGAAGGCTTATTTACATTCTAATAATGCTTGTTTCAGAAGGCTTGCAAAATAGTATTTTGTGCATGAAAATCTCTTTCAAATTATAACATATATCTATGAAAAACTCTAAAAACAGGTTTTCGTTCTTGTTGGTACATGTTTTGAAAGGTTTTCTTCTACATATATTTATTTGAAACTGTACTAATTATATTTTAGGGAATGGTCCACTGAGGGTTGTGATACGTTCTACGACGATTACTTTACGGGAGGTGTAACTTGTGTCAGTAAACATCTAACTTCATTTGCAATACTGATGAGAAGCAAGAAGGTAGGTCAAATTACTGTCCTTCGTGATAGATAGAGGCATTGCTGTCGAAACGAATTATTATAAGTTTTGGTCAAAATAACTTAAATTATTTTTAAAATAATAAGTAAATATTAGATACTAAAATATTTGTCTTAAAATGGTACCGTATCATGTAGCATACTTGCTATGCTGGTTTGATTTGTAAAAATATATAAAAAGTTACTAAAAATGATGAAATTTAATGTTAAAAATTCAAAATTAATCTCGTGTTATTTATTTATTACAAATTTTACACAATTATCGTTTATTGACCAGGGCGTGTCTAGAGGTAATCATGGGCAAAGTAGTTTATTCTAAGCCTTGGTAAGTAACTTTAGATGACCTAAGTGTCTCAAGTGTTTCGTCGGAGCTATCGGTTTCCAAGCTCTTTTCAAAATGGTTTTAATGATTATCAGTTTCAATATAACTTCAATTAAATCCAATTTCCGTAACAATTTCTAGAGTCGTGTAGAAGACGAGAAGGAAGATTTTGGTCTACACATGATTACGTACATTGGATTGTGTTCATCAACTTGTTTCTTGTTATTTACAATTGGCACAATATCATTCTTAAGGTTAGAAGAAATTGTAGCAATACACCGAAGTAGGGTTAAGTAACGTCTCGGCCCGAGCCTTCATCAGACAATATCTAGTCAGTCAGTTGTGGACGAATTTTCATCTTGTTTGCCGCCTTCTACGTTCATGAATTTAAAAATAAATTAGTTGGCTATGCAGTATAATACATTTAAGAATACATTCCAGGCTGGAACAGCAATATGGAAACAAAAACACAGACAAAGCGGAAAGATATACGAAGCTATCCTTACGTTTAGGGCATTCTAGACGCTCGCAACAAATGCCTTTGCCTACTATGATAATTATGCCTATGTGTCTACATTCATACAAAAAAATAAACTCTTCGATCTTTCTGTCTGTTACACTTGTTCCTTGAATGTTAAAATATGTTCAAATTTAATGCTTTTTTTATGTTGGTTCAAAATTTAATTGTATAAATATTCTCTGCTTAGTAAGATACAATTACAACTAGATCTAGACCTAAACTGCGGTGCCTTTACGATTTACCCCGTCAAATTTTCGGTCTGACTTGTTTTGCAATGAAGCAAATGGGTAATATTTATTTGGGAAGTGTATGTATATAATAAAAATATGAGGGAATTTTTATTTATTTATTAGTGATTTACGACGGTCACGGCGTTATAAAATGCTCAGGAATCTAGTTGTGTCCCTCTTTTGTGCAAATTGTAGCTTTTGCCTTGTCACCTTTGAAATCAAGAACATGGTAAGTTATAGTTTACATAGGTCTATTATACTTTTAACAATCGACAAGAAACAATGTAGAACAGAGCCTACTGTAAATAAGGCATTACCGACATTCTAGTAACATGCATCCTTTCCATTGTCCGAGAGACCGCGAAATACTTAGTGAAGATATTAATCAAATAAAATGCCTACTAAATGTCCAACTTAAAAAAATAGACATATAGGCTGGTATTCTCGAAAGTTAGTTCAGAACTAACCTCAAAACAGCACTAGTTGATCCTAGACTATCCATAAAGTTAGTTCCTTGGTAAGCAAAATTTAGAATGCTTTAATCCAGGGTTTACATCTGGAAAAACGTTAGACACCTTTGAGAATACCATAGTCAGTTAGTCCCAGATTAAATCTGAATTTAGTACTGGACTAAACTTAGTCCCCTTTCGAGAATACCAGCGATTGAAACGTAATCGAAACATGAACGCAAAAGAGACAGACAGACGTACCGACTGATTAACTTACCAATGGAATGACACATTACTAAAAAACTATGTGCTAAATTTAAAACCAACTGAACTATTTATACAAGGCCAGCCGAAGGATTTACTGATTAGTACGGCATGAGTCTCCAGCATAAGCCCACTTGGGGTTTCTGAAATTTGTAGGATTTTTACAGCTCTAGATACTCGGAAATTGCAGGTGTGGCATACCACTTGAGAAAAGTGTAGAATTTGGAACTTTCAGATAGTCAGAAATGGCACAGTATGCCTTTTAAAATATCACAATCTAAAGACACTGGCTCGTATTCTGGAAAGTGCACTAACTTTAGTCTAGGACTCAATTCAAATTTAATCTGGGACTAACCGACTATGATTTTATTTTGGCACCACCAAGAAACGTGTGTGTACAAAAATTTGGCGTAAAAAAGAGACGAAAAACGCGGGTGTGCAGTGATTAACAAATAGAGTATCGACAGTTTGATTTCTACGCTCGCACAAGTTAATAATTATGTTAAAAAATATATCAAGTTGTTCACCTTCGAATCGCTGATGATCGTCCTAAAATTCTCTGCCAACCGTGGCAGATATTCAAGGTGTTCTATTCAAACGTTACGAGAATTTATGACGTATCCGTTTTTGTTTTCGTATTTTGTGAAGTTGCGAAACCTCACTATTGTCAGAAAGTTACGAATACAGACACATAATGTGGACGGTCATATTTGTTAATCACTGAAGTGCGTTTTGCGTATAAAAAATCGTTCGCGTAACCGATGCGTGGACAATAAGGCATTCACCGTTTCAACTTCGAATGTGCATGACTAGGTCAAAGCATACCAACTTTGAACCAACCAATCGCAAGTCATGGTTTTGCATCTTTAAATTACTTGACCTGGCTTCACCTTGGTAACACACATGCAAAGTTGAAACCGTGAACTCATTTCGTTTCTTTCAGATGGCATGTTATATTGTCGCATGTTGCCTGCATTATTATCTATTGGTAGCGTTTTCTTGGATGACAATTCTGTCTACCGATATGTTTATGACTATTCAATTTGTGTTTCATGACGCAGAAAGAAGATTTAAATTCTTTCGATTATTTGGCTGGATTTTTCCTTTTTTGTTTGTCTCTATTGTAATCGCAGCCACAAGGAAGAACTACGCATCTAAAAGGTAAGTACTCTTATTCTGATTCTCTAGGTCACCCTCTTCTAGTTATTCACACGTCATTTAGCACAGATCAGTACAACTGTCTCATTTAAAATAAATTGATAAGACTTGTTATTTCCACATTTCATAAAAATAATATTGTCAATTGTCCAAACTGTAATTGCATCCCCAATTTCATAGAAAAAGTAAAGAAATTTGTAGAAAGATTAGTGATTAATTATTAATGTTGCTATAATTAATTATTATTCGGTATTCGTGATGATTTTTTTTATATTGTTTCCAGTTGCTGGTTGAATGTTGATAGTGGAATCACGTGGACATTTATTGGTCCTGTTATTCTATCGATATTGGTTAGTTTACAATAGTATCAGTTTTTACTTCATTTCAATTTGTTTATTTCTTTTGGAGTATCTTCTGTCAATATTCTGTTCTCCCACAGAGCCCAGTTTTGTATTTTGTTTAAAAGCATTCTTGTAACTATGATGTCCACTCAGTAATACATTTATCTTGAATTTAGCCTACATTTTGTGTTATTATCACTTTGTTCCATGTGATGATAATATATATTTTTCTAATTTTTTACAACGTAGCCTTAAATTGTCAGAGTAATGGAGCCGACAAACATTATACCATCACAGTGCTTACAAACCTTTCGGAAATTCCCCTAGCCAAACTCGGCAAGCGGCAAGGTCTATAACTGAGCTTGCGCAAAATATATCACGATGATGTTTATTATAAGGTGATCGTCATGACAATATAATTAATTAATACTTACAAAAATATTTAATTTTAATACTATTTTGTTAGATCGTTACGATTCAGATGAGTATAATTGGATATGTTGCGTATACAAAATCTCGTATGCCTCATCAAAGCGACGAAGACAAAAATAAACTTAAGCAGATTAGGTATGTTCAAATTGTAAAGCATAACAGTCATAAAGTTCAATATCTCCGCCAACAACGGTCATACATTTCGATTTTATACTACTAATAATAACATAAAACTAGAGAGCATTTCGAGGGTGCATACCTCCGCCAAAATCATAATTATCCGCTGTATAAATTCCCCATTGCCTTTTAACAAATGTAGGCATGTGTGGTACACATTATTTAAAGTACATTTAGTGCGGTGGTAATAAAATGGGGAAAAGAACAACCAACAGTATAAATATTTAGTGTACATTTAATACGGCAATAAAAAATAATGTAGTGGCGTATCCCGGGGTGGCCAGGATGCTGGAGCACCCCTCTTTGGAGGCAAAAGGCAATAAAATTAGGACACAATGCAAAATCTTGGCCTCGAGCACCTCCTTCAATAGAAATGATCACCCCTTCAGAGGAAAATGACTATACTGTGAGGTAAAAGCACCACAAATTCATAAATCACATTATAAATAACGTACCAATGAGGTAAAAATAGGGGAAAATATGTTGTTTATTTATTTCTATTTTTTTGCTTGTCAAATTCTAAGCCAGGTTCAAACATCACGCTTAGCCAATTCCTAGATACGCCCCTGTAATGTGTAAAAACAAACAACCAACGTGGGGTTTGAAAACGGTGCTGGAAGCTTGAAAACTCTATGCAAAACCCCACAAACATTAAATGCAGTGAAATTGACTGATTTGTTAATTTCAACATGTAGGTAGTACATTTTTTTTTATTGTCGCCTTGACCTTTGACAATTCCCTTCAAAATTCAGTTTTTTAAGACTTCGAGTCACTGTCAATGACAAAATATCTTAAAGATAGCCAACATGGAAACTCGAACCACTAGGTTAAAAAATACTGTACTAGCCATGTACACCAAATTGCGCCGAAATTCAAAACAGTTAAATAAAATGACTTTATAGTAGAGAGTACTATTACAAATTTAATTCAGTCATCACCAATATAACATTTTTAAAGTTATTAAACAAAATTTTATCTTAGGTAAGAAATTTAAATATGTAAATTATTATTTAACATTTTATGAACTTATGCACTATATTTTATAAAATAGGCATGCTTCCTGACGTATACAATAAATATTTTTCTAATTTGTAAAGTTATTTTTCATTATGTTTAGAAGTCTCCTATACAGAATACTTCTTCTGACACCGGTCGTTGGGTTGACTTGGATATTTGGTATCTTTACACTTTTCGATAATTCTATCGTTTTGCAGTATCTATTTGTCATCTCAACGTCAATGCAAGGTTTCCTTATTTGGTTTACACAATGTTTTCTTAGCAAGGAGGTAAGTATGTCTCCCGTTGTGGCTATTACCCTCTTCCAACCATTTTAAATAATGTTGTATAGTAATATTGTAATCAGAAGTTTTATACTGGAAGAAACTATATCTTCTGTTAAGGCCGCCGCACACGTGAGTCAACGGCGCGCGCCAACAGTCACTCGTGCCGCCGCTGCACGCTAATGGCTTACGTGTGCGGTGAATTTACCTGCGCCAACGGCGCAGCACAAGGTTTTTAACATGTTTGATATTTAACAG
>JAOTQE010025090.1:0-10513 GCA_025631205.1 Nesometra sesokonis | reverse complement strand
ATTGAAGTAATTGCCAAGACGGTGATTTAAACATCAGAAAGGTATGACGATCCACCTGCTATGGAACGCAATGGGTGACGTTTAATCATCTTTCACGAATTAAACTGAATCACTGTCTTGAACCAAGACTAAGTATGTTAGGGCACACACCACTCTTGATTTTCTGCTTAACCATGAAAAAAGAGGCATTACAGTCACCTTCTTATTTACGAACTTCTTAATATTCAGTCAATGACGTCATTAAAATACTGACAAATTATGTAATTATCCAATAATGTATCATTGATAATTCCTTTGATTTTATATTTTCCTTCTAGTTTATTTAAAGGGAAACTCAGTGATTGAAATTTCAATGGATACATCTATAGAACAATTAGTTGTGACCTAACTGACAAAGTTTGGACAATGAAATAATGAGGAAAACACTTTCAAAAGTAGGCATTAAATCAAAAAGTGGGTCTACTACTCAAATTACACAATGCTAAAGAATAGGAAAAGGTTGTGTGTGAAAACCCTATTACAGGTTATATTAAAATATAAGTAAGTAATATACAGTATATATGTTTGTAATGCGATTTTGGTTTTCAAGCACAACCCTTCCAAAATTTCCAATTTTCCTATTCTTTAACACTTTGTAATTTGATGATTTGGAACTCATTTTGCAACATCTTTTTTGCCATTATACCTTGTCCAAATGTTGTGAAATTTCATCTGTTGGGTCACAACTTATTCTATAGATTTATTCATAGAAATTTGAATCCCGGAGTTGCCCTTTAAGCAGTATGTTTTAAGAACTATGAAGACTTAATGTGGCAGAGCCAAGTCAAATGAACATAAGTAGGAAAATTGAAAACTGAGTTTTTTATGGATTATAAAACTACACATTATTATCTTTAACATGCAAAAAAAAATCAGTTTCATACGATGTTTCCTTGCAAAGTTATGAACAATCGTAGTTCAAACATTTAAAATGTAAGTTTTGAGAAAACTGCATTTAAAATTGATAGTAGTGATAGTATATGATAGTATGAAAGTTGGATGTGTGAACTATATATTTTTGAAATAAAATAAAATTTGAAAAAAAATGACCATTTTTAAATTTCTTTTGTGGAAAACTAGCATTTGCGAGTTTTGTCTCATTTGTTTTGGCTCTGCCACAAATAAACAAAAGTGTTTTGCACGCCTTTTTTACCAGTTTTCATGAACCTTATTTACGAACTTTCTCTTTTACAAACACTTTCTAGTCCGAGGGGTGTGTAATTGAGAAGGTTGACTGTACAATGATGGGTGTTTCTGGAACTTTACACACTGGAGCTAAAAGGCACAAGGTGAAAAATAGGTTTTTGTAAACTTAATAGGCTCTACTTACCAATAAAAAAGAGAGTGGGAAATGGAAAGCAGTCTCAAGTTGATCAATTGTACTGGCTAAATTACATTTACAACTACATTAAACTTTAGCAAAAAAATCTTTCCACAAAACAGATCTGTATGAAATAATATAATTACAGTTCATTTCATCTAAGACCCTCACATGTATTTTTCATTAACACTTGTTAATTGTCCTTTATAGTTCATTCCAATTAATTGGTCCAAAACATGAGAAAAGTTGTCAATAATTTATGTTCATAGGACTACTGGTAAATACATTTTACTTAAATTTGAGTGTAATTTATTGTTACGGCTTTTAGTAATATCAGAAATGTTAAAAATTAACTTTTTCAATACCTGACAACAACAATCCAAAGGAAAGGTGAAAATCCTTGCATAACTTGCGTAAAATTAGATAAAATGATATGGGACGTCTCAGTCTGGCCAGGTATTGTGTTCAGGGAACTGTAAGAAATACTTAATTGAACTTTCCTGTCATTGTACATTACACTAAAACGTTCAATGCCAACAGGAAAAAAGACAGAAAGTAAAGTACTCTAATAAAAAAAAAAAATATTTAATGAGCATTTGCAGTGTGTAGTAAAACTCATTTTTATGAAATGAATTTTAAAAAAAACAAATACTATGTTGTTGATTTGATGGAGGGGGTTTTAATGCTCAGGGTTATTTTTTTACACTAAAAATTTAGTATAAAATTACTGAGAGGCTTTGTTTAATTATTTTTGTTATTTATTTTCTAATAGTGTTAAATTAGGTATGTGTATTTATTTATTTAACAAGATTTTTACCAAGCAATGTGATACATGTATATTGTAACATCATGCAAGAATTCAATTTTGATATTAATTTTGTTATCTTCATAAATTATCATCAGAAAATCCAGTCAAATTACCTATTTTATTACACGTTGACTGCCAAGGACGTGATAACACTTGCAAATTGTATGTGTCAGCTCAGCCAAATTTGAGTTCACGCTATTTTTATTTTTAAAAATACTTGAAAATTCACTTTTATCCTACTCAGATCACACTGCATATCGCCACCTACCGTATGGCTGGAAAATATATTAGGCAGTTTTTGGCAAAATGCTAGATGGTGAACTTCCACACAATACATAGCCTCAAAGTGCAGTTCCATGTAAGCACACAGTACATAGCCTCAAAGTGCAGTTCCATGTAAGCGCCTACTATTCCGGAATTCAACCAATCAAATTGTGTTACGTTATAATGTTGTTGCTATGTCGAAATTGCGCACGCGCAATCTTTTATTTCTTTTATTTATTTTTTATGTTTGTAAATAATAGAATGTTAAAAGTGCAATAAGTGTAAAACAATTATTAATATTTAACTTGCATGTTTTTGACGTGGCCTGACGAAATCAAAATAGTAGGCGCCTACATGGGACTGGAATTCTACAGCAAGTTCAGTCGTAAATAATAAATCTATAGTTGACCCTAACTTCAATGGATGGTATCATAATTTATTCATAAGTGGGAGGATTTGCATTAACAATTACGGTAATTTCCAGAATTAACGTGCTCAGGAGAACATTAGTTACATTTAATGAAGTACAGCACATGTGCACTTTGATTTGTTTACAAAGGGGTGGGGCTATTGCGATCCAAAGGTTAACATTAATGTTATATTAATGTAGTTCAGTGAAAACTACCTATTGTCTTTGGTAACCAGACAAGAGATTAAAAAAAACTAATTGCACCCTCTATTTTTAGCCTTACCATTGTGATTAAATATTCGTAGTGGCTAGAGGTCCGGTAGTCTGGATCTCTGCAATTGACAAAGTTGAGGTTAGGGTTGCCCTCTCTAGAGATACTAACCATTGCGGAGATAGCCGCCACTACCGGAAATCTAGCCACTAGCCACAGTGATAAAGATTGCACCCACTAATTTTAGTCTGGAATACACAGTCTATTTAGAAAACAAATTAGTGATTTTAAATGTGTTCAATTATTTAATTACTGTAAATAAATCAGTTTTAATTCTTAACTTAACTAACATACCTTTGTTCAACTAAAACCTACTAGTTTGAAGCATATGTTTGGGTTGAGAAAACACAGAATAAGTCTCAGAATGTTTAAGCAAATCTATATTTATGACCTGTAGTTGAATAAACCCTGGGTAATTCATACACGGCTATCTGTTACAAACATCTTCCTACTTAATTAAATTTCATAACAATAAACGTTAAAATGTCAATGGCATACCTGGGCTGCTAAGTAAAAATAATTATATTATATAAATAATTCGCTTTGTTTATAAATTTGGACTATGACAAAGAAATATAGTGTTTAAAATGAAATGTTGAAAAATTATTGAAAGTGTGGAAATCACAAGTTAACAATAATATTTCAAGAAAAACATTAAAAAAACTTTACAATTTACACGTCACTGAAAAAAAAAATTATGAGAATATTAACTTATTTAACAGTTTATTAAGGTGGTAAATTTAATTTCCAATGAAGAATGTCTTCATACTATACATTTTATAGTCTTTCTCTAATCTTCTAGTTCTCGGAGAAGAGGAAAAAATGTTAAATTTACATAGCAGGTGATACTATAATCTTCAATTGCCTTGTATATTATACTTCAAATAATAATAAAAGTCTAATGTTTGGATGTATGTATAAAGTAACTAAGGATTAACTTTCTTTATTTATATTGTGCGTATTTTTCCGCGTCTTAATGTTGGATCGACTTGTTACATCAGGTTTAAAATATTCTAATCATTATGACCTTTTGTCAAGCATAAAGCTTTGCAGTCTTATGATGCTTAAAGAATCAGGGAGGAGCAATCATATACTGTACTACCCAACAATATTATAGTGATGGCAGTGCCTTATTGTTAAATTGCTTGACTTCAATCCCGGGTCCTGGGTTCAATATTCCAGATTCCCAGTTCTGTTCTGTCAGCAAAATGATCTCACCACACCCTCACTCACCATAAGCCATATGAACAGACTTATATCAACAAGAAGACATCTGTCAGTTACTTAAAACGCTGTTGCTTGTGAATTATAATAACATTTGTTTAGAACCATTTTGCATTAAGAAAAACTACACAAATAGAAACTCGGCAACCCATTTCTAAATGTCCTTGAGTTTCTTGTATTTAGTTAGATTTGTAATCGCAACTGTTGCCCAATGCTGATGTTTTCATGGCAGTTGGTAAACCATGATACACAGCAGCCTGGAAACACCCTCCACGAATCATCGATGCAGGCATGTTTGTCCTAGGTCAGCTGTTCTTGTGCTCTACTTCGATTGGGTTCCAATCTTGTCAAACCGCAAACCATTGCTCATTTTAATGTTACTAGCCTTGTCATGTAACCACTCCTAGTTGTACTTCCTTGATGAATCCTAACAACATTATCACGGTCGACATCTGCGAGAGGCACCTGATTCACAAACAGTAAACTGAAGGGCCAATTTAAGGGGTAACAGTACAGATAAACCTACAATTGATTACATCATAAAATATTTAGGGAAACAAGAACCCATCTCAAGAAATAAGTTAGGGGCTAACAGTGCATCATGAAATGTTCTGGGAATGCAATGAAATATGTCTATTATGAAATATTAACAACTAAAACGTATACATAAATGTCCAATGTATAAGGTATCAAAATCAGCAAATAAAAAAGCAACTGTCTGGAGCCCGGAGGGGCTAACAGTACGACAAATTTTTTTTAATGGAAAATTACGTTTTAGATATTATATTTATGATTTACATGTAATGGCATAAATGGATTGTGTTATAAAAACTATTTTTACCTATCTGTGGAGAATAAATTGAAAAACCTCCTACAGTTTCATTGGAAAACGTTGATTTGTAACAGTTCCTTAGGCCGAGTTAGAGGAATAATTGGCTTTGGTTTCAAACTCTGTTAATACGTCTACGTCACTTGTAAACTACTTCTCTGTTTGTGCTGACCTAAACAGATTTTTGGCAAAAATCTAATAAGCTAAATCTTATATAAAACTTTGGTATGATTGTTTGGGTAGTTTCTTCAGAAAAATAGAATATAAAAAAAAAAAACTTAACAACTCACTCTTATTGGGTCAATAAATCTCTGAAGCATATCGAGGCTGGTTTTGTGGTATAACGTCATACCTACATTGCCTGTTTCTTCATGTAAATTATTTTCATGTTACAATGAAAATGGGACAACCCGAGGTGATAGCTAAATTAGGCAAAAAAACCTGTCCAAATGTTGCCATGTTGATTAGTTACTTGTTCACTTGATCAATTGATCGATCAACTGAACAATTGAATGATTAATGAATTGATCACTTGATTGATCGATTGGTTAACTGATAAAATAGAGCGATTGACAATCATGCTTGTCATTTTCTCATTCAGTCTTACCAGGCTAAACTGAACTTCATCAACAGGCGGCAACAAAAAAAAAAGTTCACTATCAACATTAACATTATGATCAAGTCAAATTATGCATTAGTATATTTTTACATAACAAATAAAAAAAAAAAATATAAGTTTTACAAAATTGAAGAATATATTACAGTTTTAAACTAATTTTCTGCTCTATAGCAATAGTTTAATATTTTAATCGTTCCTGTATATTTTATATGTATAATTGTAGACTTTTTTTGTATGGATAGCCAATATCAACAGGGTGTCACAAAGAGCATGATTTTCTCATTCCCTCCCACACTACTGTACTTGAAAAAAATCAGCTATTTTAAGAGGCGCTACCTCAATAAGATTATAGCCAGAGGCTATAGTTCAAATCACAGGTTTTATCGTACATCAGGAAATACCAAGCACGACTAAAGATGCCATTGCCCCTTCCTGGCCTAGTTTCAATGCCTCGGTCATCAGGAGCCCTGTCATTCAGGGACCCGGTCATCTGGAGACCAAACTTTAAAGTGACCTCCAAAAATTAAACGAGAATAATCTTTATGCTCACATGTTTAGTCCAGTTACAGTTTCTAATGGTCAGAAGACGTCTTGCTTTCTAATAAAATAGTGAGAAGACTTCACTCAACTGTCGTGTATACAGTACTAAACATAATATGGTAATAACAATAAAATATGGAACACCACAGTAAAATACTGTAACACTTTTTTATACTGTTCATCCACACATTTTTTATTAGCAGAAATGATCTATTGTTCATTTATTTGTACTAAGGCCTATGTATTTATTGCTTGTTTAGTTTAATTTTTCATTTAATGTTTTCAAAATTAATTGTAATATGTAATCCAATTTTAATGTTAATGATTGTAAATATAATTATAAGATGGACAGATGGACAGCAAAAAATGATGCATGCATTGAGGTGTAATAATTATGTTGCATGCATGGTGTAAATTTGGTGAACCACTTATCTTATAAAACATGCAAACATAAAGGTACAAATCAAAATGGATGGAAAAAATATGATGCATGCAATTGACCTATAAAATTTTGACAGATGCATGTTATAAATTTGGTGAACCTACCACATACTTATCCTATAAAACACGCAAACAAAACAGTAAACCAAAATGTTGACGTCAGATGGATGGATGTCTGGACAGATGGAGAGACAACATTTCTCAATTCCTAAGCCAGATTTTTCTCCGCAATCCGACCAAAAAATAGTATTTTAAATGTAAAATTAATCAATAAATATGTAATAAAATTAGAAATGGCATTTAGGAGGACTGAAATTGTCGGAAAAAAAAGGACATTATTTTCTGACTAACAGAAGTTCTAGTTCATAGGAAATGTACAAAAATTAGACGTTATAAATCAAAATGGGGTATTGGTTTATTCTGGAAGTCTACAGGGAAAAGTGTAAAGAGTGAGTGCCTAAACTAATTAGCCTAGGCCGCCAGTATTGGCCTGATGAGTAGCCAGTACATTTATGATGTTCTAAAATTGGGAGTAGAGAGCTGGAGGGATAGAAACTGACAATTGGTGAAGAAACACAGCTGTTGTGAAGACGGTATGATTATTTTGATCTTTACTTTTTCAGATTGATCACTGACAGGTCAAAGATTTTCAAACTCATTGTGCAAAGTAACATCAGTTACTTTTTCGGGGAGAGGAATATGGAGGAGGCAATGCATTATTGGGGGTGGGGGGAAGAAGCCCTTTTACACTTTGACTACACATGTGCGGTACCAAGGTAAGGCCAGGTCAAAACACAAAGATGCAGGACCATGACTTGCGATTGGTTGGTTGGAAATTTGTTTTGCTTTGAATTTAGTCATGCACATGTGTAGTTGAATTGTGAAACGGATTATTCTGAGTAAAAGTATGATAACATTTTCAAATTATTTTTACATTCATATTCCTTCAGTGTTAGGGTACAGTATTTTACTGTTAATATTCATTACCTATTGTTATGAAAAATTATTCTGAAAAGTATTTTAGTAGAAAGTAAATAGTTTATTTATACCTCTAATCAGTGGCAAACGCTAGGGGGATACAGCCGGGGGACACTTGCCTGCCCTGTACCAAACGGCCGAAAAAGTCACAGTAAATACGGCAAATAAGGTTTTTTTTGCCTAGTCGTCGGGGGCCATTGGGTGTCGCCCTCCCTGTCGGGGGCATTGCCCTGCTGTCGGGGAATTCCTGGTACCACTACTGCCTCTAATCTAAACATTGAAAGTTGGCATGTGACTCAAAGTTTATAATATATAATAATTGGATCATCTTTAGGACTATTTGAAATCAATTAGAATTTGCTCTTTTTTCTTTTTTTTAACCTCCTGCCATTGATTTTTTAAAATTTTTTAGATAGTTTATAATAATAATATGTGACATTTATATAGCGATTATTGCCAAGGTCTCTAAGCGGTTCACAATTTTTACCACCAGTCATTGGAACAAACACCTATGGAATACAATCCATTCCATAATGTTGCAGCTTTAATCAGTGCATGGCATTTGTACCTCCCAGGTACCCATACTCCTTGATGGAGAGAGGCAACGCGGATAAAGTGTCTTGCCTAGGAACACAAACACCTGACCAGAGTGAGCCTCGAACCACCGACCTCATGATTGGTAGTCCGAAACTCTACCGCTGTGACAACTGCTTCCACATAACTCCAAATGGTGCATTTCCTACAATTCCTTATTCCTTTATTTTTCGGGATAGTTGTATGAATGGATTTAGCAAACAAATCTGGAAGTAAATGTTAAAAACACAACAAAAACTGCCAAACCTGATTTTTAAGATTTTGGGTCGATTTGTTTATTAAGGCAAACACATTTTAATTTTAGTCCTTATCTGTCTATTAGGATATGAGAATTATTTCCTAATTGTATTCATCTATGAGAGTGGTTGTTGAGAGTTTGGGAATTTCTTGGACAAGGAATGTCCACAATTATTATCCACAATGGTCTGCAGTGGCGGATCTAGGGGGTACTCAGAAAAAATTTTAAAAAATAAGGAAAAAAATTACAGAACGCCAACATTATTAAGGCCAGAGACCGCTATAAAGTGCCCAAACAGTTCCATTATAAAAAAATTCTTCATATTCATCAGAGGGGGACACCCCCTCATATGCCCAACCCCCCGAACGGTGCTACGCACCTTGCCAGCCACCTCCCTCCCCCACCCCTTTCCCGAATCCTAGATCCGCCACTTGGTCTGAGATCTATCCAGCTGTATAATTGGTAAGAAAATATTTTTTGAGGGGAAGGATCATTCTCATCTAAATCTGCTTTATGAAACTACAGTTAAGATCCAATCATGCCTTGAAAAGCAGATCTTTACATCGTTTATCATATTGGGCTGGCTTCTCCATGGTTATTCGTAGTTAACGTTCTCTAATCCTGTCCATCAGTGTTCTTGTCAATGCATACGAGGCAGGAGTCAGCCTGCTCAGAATCCGAGGAATGACTTTCCCTTTAAAAGCCGGCTTGTCAATCACAATAATGGCTGCCAGTTCCAGGAGAATTTACTCTTAATTCCCATTTGATTTATGGCTGTCAAAAGGTTGGATGTTGAATTTGTTTAACATGCTCACCAGAGTCAAAGAAAAACATGAAAAAGAAAACCTGTTGGACTTATACAACTTACAATGACCTATAAAGACATCACTACAGTAATTTTCAAGAGGAAGTTGTAAACAAACAATAAATTGTTAAAGATGTATTGTACATAACAAAAATGAGCAAATATATTTTAATATATTATATCATATCATTTATTTCACCTTATAACATAATAACAATAACACATAACATAAAAACAAAGTACAAAAGTAATTCAATGAGGCAGGATTATCTAAATGGTATAACAAAAATAACAGTCTAGAGGTTCTCTGCATTGAATACCTAAAATTAATAAGAAAACATTAAGATAAAATATTTAAATTTCATATAGCTGGTTATCAAAAGGATTAATGTAGAAACGATACACCATATAAAATTTGATCAAATAAAGATACATTTGAAGATTTATAATTGCGTAAGACTGAAATAAATGTTTAAAACAAGTCAGTAAGATATTTTTTGAGTGTATATTTAAAGAAAATAAAATTAATTAATAACTGATCACCGATGTCCACAGGCAGATCTATAAATAATTCAATTCAATTCAATTCACTTTATTTCAGACATAGTTCATATAAAAATAAAAAGTGGATACAGTACATAAAAAAAAGAAAAGATCTTAACATAATTATAAATGCATATACAATCTATATAGAATATGAAAATACTCTAAATACAGGCTAAGTTAATCCCTGTTTGTATACAAAATTGAGTTCCAAGTGCTCCATAGTTTGGAATCGCTTAAAACAGTAGAACACACTTTAGTTACAAGTACCTTTTTGCAACTGAGCATCCGGTTACGGAAATTCCATGTAAATGTTCTTAGATATTCACCAAATGATGGTAAACAATGGTCAACGAACACACCACTAGCACTAAAGTGCCGTGGTAGTCCGATCAACATCCTAAACGCATTGTTGTAGCATACATTCAACCGTTTGAAAAAGACATTAGTGTAGGTCGCGGGAAACTCGTAGGAAAGTTAATTTCCCCATCTAACCAAAAATAACTGATTTTTATACCAGAAGGCAACTATTCTTACAACTAATGTAGGTACACCCCTATCAATCAAACACTTATACAGCGTCCAGTGAT